>CAKXYN010000041.1:3000000-3300000 GCA_935064755.1 Tragelaphus eurycerus | reverse complement strand
GGTTGGTTGTGCCTTTTTCTCCAAGGAGCAAGCATCTTCTAATTTCATGGCTATAGTCACCATCTGCAGTGATTTTGGAGCCGGACAAAATAAAGTCTGTCACTGTTTTCTTTGTTTCCCCATTTATTAGCCATGAATAATGGGACTGGATGCCATGATCTTAGTTTTCTGAATTTTGAGTTTTAAGCCAGCTTTTTCACTCTTCTCTTTCACTTTCATCAAGAGGCTCTTTAGTTCTTCTTCACTTTCTGCCATAAGGGTGGTGTCATCTGCATATCTGAGGTTATCAGTATTTCTCCTGACAACATTGATTCCAGCTTGTGCTTCATCCAGCCAGCATTTCAAATGATGTACTTTGCATATAAGTTTTCTATGGACCTTTAAATCACCACATTTAAAAGTGGCTTAATAACTGTGGGGACTAGCATTGAACTTTTGTCAAACTACAGACCAAATAGCTTAGAAGTAGATTATTTACACATAAATGAAATATGTACTTTCACATACGTAATGTGTACATCTATATGTAGATTTCTGTACATTTGTAGGCAGGTTATGGAGTTGATCTTATTTGTCATATCTTACAAAATTTAACTGAGAAGTTTTTGTCTGTGCTAGGGTTTTTACTATATATCATCTCATTTAATAGTTCCACCATCTTTATGCCTTAATCATTCCTTCTTTCCTTCATCCTATCCTTCCTTCCTTTTCTTTTCTATTTTCTTTTCTTTTCTTTTTTGATTTGTCAGATTTTCTTTTAATGTAGTTTTTTTTTATATTTAATTTTATTTTATTTAACTTTACAATATTGTATTGGTTTTGCCATATATCAAAATGAATCTGCCACAGGTATACATGTGTTCCCCATCCCCTGTTGTTGGTGTGGTTTAGTTACTAAGTCTATCCAACATTTGCAACTCAATGGGCTGTAGCCTGCCAGGTTCCTCTGTCTATGGGGCTCTCCAGGCAAGAATACTGGAGTGGGTTCCCATTTCTGAGTGGGTTGCCATTTCCTTCTCCACCAGATCTTCCTGACCCAGTGATCAAACCCAGGTAGCCTGCATTGCAGACAGATTTTTTTTTTACCAATTGCGCTATGAGGAAAGACCTCTACTCCTGTTCTCCTGTTGCCCTTCTATAAATATTCTTTAGACTTAATATGAAAGAGAATGCATAATATATATAGCTTTAGACTATTGCCTAAGATTTCTACAATTAAAATTTCTCTGAATTATATTTATTTTCTGATTGTATCTGTAGATGTACTTAAATGTCAGGTTGGATAACTATAGGTAGAAATGTCTAGGAGTTTGGGGGAAGTTAAGGATAAATTTTTCAAAAATGACAATTTCAAACTATATCATCTTGGATAAATTATTTGATCTTTCTGACACCAATTTTGTTTATTTTTAGATTGAAAACAATAATATCCACCTTGGATACCTAAGTAAGAGCTGAAAACAATTTGCCTGATATAGTTTCAGGCATGCTGTTTTCGCTACATGGCAAGATATGAGAACACTGCCTGTGAGATTGTGTGATAAAGTATACACAGAAGCATGTAAATGGCAGATGAAAAAATCAAATAGAAGGCTAAGCTGTTAATTCTAGGTAAAAGAAAGTTGAACAAAGTCTGATTTTCTGTAATGAGAGTAAAACTCTTTCCTCTCCAGCACAGCAACCTTAATCATAAGGAGCTGCTGCTGCTGCTGCTAAGTCGCTTCAGTCGTGTCCGACTCTGAGTGATCCCATAGACCACAGCCCACCCAGCTCCCCCATCCCTGGGATTCTCCAGTCAAGAACACTGGAGTGGGTTGCCATTTCCTTCTCCAATGCATGGAGCACTGGTCATCTTTTGCTTTCTACAGCCTTCTGAATGTAGGACACAACTGAAACTCTCTCACACACATACACACACTCACAAATACATGTAATGATCATACATTAAAAAGTTAGTTTTAATTAAAACTTTTATTTGATTTAAATGAAATTATTTACATAATAGAGGAAAATTTATCTCTAGAAGATAAAAATATCATATACCATTAGTAAGAAAATAAGCAGATGTGTTATTTCCTTACAGCTTTCGAATGTAATGTCATGCATAATATATTCTTATGGCAAAAAATAAAGAAACAGAGTCTATTTGCTGTTTGTCAATTTCATTGCCTGGCTCCCAAAATGCGATTGTAATCTTTGTGTGTAAGAAGTTAAAAACATATCCTTAAGCAATAGGTAAGAAAATCTCTCTTAATCACACACACACACACACACAAACATTAACTTTACAGTATTTTAAGTGCAGTCAAAAATGCTCTGAAATTCAGTTTCAAAGAAAGGCGGAGAAAAAATGGAGAATATATGGATCATTACATACTGTACTATATTTCCCAATGGAATAAAAAATAAATGAAAAAATTAACTTGAGTAATATTACATTCAAACCAAATACACACACACACCTTGCTTTTGTGCATATGATAAATGACAGACTTCAAATTTTATCACTAAAAATTTTATAGTATCAGAGATTAGTGTTTGCAAGAGTAAAACAAACCAAGAAAAAAAAATTCATACATAGGATTAGAAATAAAGATATTCTTGTACTTTCCATCAGAAAAATGAAGGGAAATAATGTCTTTCCTGCAAGAAAATGATTTTCAGTCTATCACTTTGCTCTATCAAAAATATACATTGAAAAGTAAATCTAATGCTACTTTCTGATTTTTGAGCTTTTAACATATGTGTCCCCTACTCACCCTTGCTGAGAGACCTATTGTAAAATAATAATCACCAAAATGAAGGATCACACTGAAAAGCAGTATATGGGAGCCAGTAAATAAGGATCCCACCGAGAAATAAGGCAGGAGGAATAGGCAGCTTAATTCAGATAGGAAGTTCCAGAAGGACAGCTGGGCTTCCATCTGGAACAAAGTCAGTTCACATTGCTGAGGTCCCAGATGGAAATCTATGGGGAAGAAACAAGCAGGCAAACAAAAATGGATTACTTATCAGATTTCATCATGTTGACAAGGGTTTTATATTAAGCTCAGGCACTTTGATAAAAAATGATAAATTGGACATCATCAGAGTAAAGATCTGCTTTTAAAAGATCCCCTTCAGAGTAAAAGTTTAGACTGGGAGAAAATATTTGCACATCATATATTTAGCAGAGTATTTGTATCTAGATGATGTAAAATGTTGTCAAATTTCAATAAGAATACAAGCAAATATGTTAACAGTAAGCAAAAGATTTGAACAACTGCCAAATAATATGTACAGATGGAAGATAAGTATTGAAAAGATGCTCAAGATTATTAGTAATTAAATTACAATGACACACATGGTAGAACAACTAAAATGAGAAAGACTGCCCATACCAAATGTTGGACAGTCCTTGGAACAATTAAAACTTCAAAAACTGTTGACAGTAATATAATGGTAACAAAAACCAAAACTTTGTTCTATACATCAGTGTCTCTTTTGCTGTCTCGTATACAGGGTTATTGTTACCATCTTTCTAAATTCCATATATATGCGTTAGTATACTGTATTGGTGTTTTTCTTTCTGGCTTACTTGGACTCTGGGAGAAGGAGAGGTGGGATGATTTGGGAGAATGGCATTGAAATATGTATAATATCATATATGAAATGAGTTGCCTGTCCAGGTTCGATGCACAATACTGGATGCTTGGGGGCTGGTGCACTGGGATGACCCAGAGGGATGGTATGGGGAGGGAGAAGGGTTCAGGATGGGGAACACATGTACACCTGTGGCAGATTCATTTTGATATATGGCAAAACCAATACAATATTGTAAAGTTAAATAAAATAAAATTTTAAAAAATAAAACATACTATGAAAGGAGATTTTAAAACTCCTCATCACACAAGAAATTTGTCAACTTTGTGTGGTGACAGACATTAATTAAAACTTATTACAGTTAAAAAAAAACAACAAAGCTTTGGAGAACGTTTTACAGTTTCTTAAAAAGTTCTTCAGATATGACCAATAAAAATGCATATCCACAGAAATCTTGTAGTTGAATGTTTATAGCAGCTTTACTTATAATAGGCAATACTTATAATAGACAATACCTGCAAACAACACCAATGTTCAATGATAAGAAAATGGATAAGCAAATTGTGGCAAATCCATAGGATGGAATACTATTCAGTAGAGTTACACATGGTAAAAGTATACAAAATACTTGCAAAATGGACAGATGTTAATGTATCTGAAAGTAGTAAAAGAAAAAAAAAATCAGTAAAATTCAATATAGACTTTGGGTGACAGCTTTGACATATCACATATTTCTATACCTATAGCAAAATAAATGTAAACAAATTAGAAGTTAGTGAGGTTTCTTGGGTCCACCAGGGAGCTGCAGTTATAGGGCAAACTGCCACCCTGAAATCTGAAGAGGTAGGTGAATAATAGAGTCATAGCAGAGATGTCTTCTTTAGAGCTGAAACCACTGGAGACATAAATTGGTAAGAACACTTAAATGTGAATTTCAGTGAATTGCTGAAGGTTGAGTATGGACCAATTTGAAAAATAGAAACTCCTAGGAACTGCAGTCTCATGTGGGTCCCTGTGCTTTCACGAGTTGTATCTCTAGAAGAACCACTGCATTCTTAATATGAACAATCAGAATGATCCCAGGGACCCAGGCAGGAGGATGGGAACAAAAATCCTTTTGAACTAAGCCCAGACCTCTCCACAGTGAGGAGTGTGGGTTCTTTTTTTAAGATGAGGAAAAACCAATGCACTTAAAAATATATTAATAAGAACTTCCCAAATTAAATATAAATAGAAAAAAATTAGAATATCAAATAACTATAGGAAAATTTCAAAAATTTTGGCATATGTTTTGGAATATCAAGGAAGAAGAAAGTGTAGAACTGAATAAATATTTGAAGAAATAATAACTGAGATCTTCCCCAAATTGATGACAGCCAATAACCCACATATTTAGGAAGTTCAGAGCACATTAACAATATAAATACTATAAACAAAAACAAAATACCTCTACCTAGACATCACTATATTAAAATGACAGAAAATGATATAGAGGAATTTTAGTGAAGCAAAATATCTTACCTTTAGAAGAAAAGAGATAAGAAGTACTTTCCCAACAAAACCAAACAAACCAGAAGAGAGTTCATCGATATTTTTAAAGAGTTAAGGGGAAAAACATTCTAAACTAGAATTGTATACCCTGTGAAACTGTATTTTAAAAGTGAGAGATAAAGAAGAGAGAAAACCAAATTCTTGTTGATTTTTCAGACCAACAAAAATGAGGGAAATCAACACAGGTAGACTTGTCACAGAAGAATATTAAAAGGAACTTTGTTAGGGAGAGTGAAATATTTTAGGTCAGATACTCAGATCTACATTAAGAAAGGGAGTAGGACAAGAAATAAAGTAAAATTTAACTTTCATTTTTCTTCTTCTAAAGTGATTTAAAAGTCTGTTCAAAATAACAATAGTAACAATATATCTGGTGATATGGATAAGTCAAGTGAATGACAGCAGTGCTGCAAGGGTCAGGAGAGAGAATTAAAAACTACTGTTAAAAGGTACTGCTGCTGCTGCTGTTGCTAAGTCACTTCAGTCGTGTCCGACTCTGTGTGACCCCACAGACGGCCGCCCAACAGGCTCTCCCGTCCCTGGGATTCTCCAGGCAAGAACACCGGAGTGGGTTGCCATTTCCCTCTCCAATGCATGAAAGTGAAGTCGCTCAAGTCGTGTCCAACCCTCAGCGACCCCATGGACTGCAGCCAACCAGGCTTCTCCATCCATGGGATTTTCCAGAGTACTGGAGTGGGGTGCCATTGCCTTCTCCGGTTAAAAGGTACAGATTCTACAAATGAAGAATGTGTGCATGCTAAGTCACTTCAGTTGTACCTGACTATTTGCAACCCTGTGGACTGTAGCTGCCAAGCTCCTTTGTCCATGGGATTCTCTACGCAAGAATATTGGAGTGGGTTGCTGTGCCCTCCTTCAGGGGATCTTCCAGACCCAAGGACTGAACCCACATCTCTTTATATTTCAGGCATTGGCAGGCAGATTCTTTACTACTAGAGTCACCTGGGAAACCCACATATGAAGAATACTGCTATACAAAGGTGAAACTGGATTCAGTGAAAATAGTAGATTGTAAACATTGGGACAAGGAATATAATTTATTACAAGAAGTATAGTTGACATGCTAAAAGTTGAGACGAGAGTTATATATAAAATACCCAATTAAAACCAGACAACTTATAAAAAGAAGCCTCTGAAAATGATTGAAATATAATTACAAAAATGAGAGTTTTTCAGGACAGAAGAAAAAAATTGGATCATTTAGATGTTGTCTACAAGAAGTCCACTGTAATATAAAAACAAAGGTAAAACTAAAGAGATAGAAGAAGTTATATTACACTGTGATTAATCACAATAAATCTGGGGTGGCTATTTTAATTACAAATAAAGAAGCTTTTAGAAGAAAGGCCATTATCAGAAATAAATGTATTAGATAATAAAAAATGGGATACTAAATAAAAAAGGATTAAATTCTCATAGAAGATGTAATAATCCAAAATTCACATTCCTAACAATAGTGTATCAAAATATTTTGGTAATAACTGATAAAACTGAAAGAAGAAATAGTGACTTCACTATTATAGTGGATATCCCTGTCAATAATTAATTAGCCAAAGAGGCAGAAACCTAATAAAGATAGAAATGACCATTTCAGCACTATAAATCAGTTTGATCTAATTGTCATTGATAGAAAACCCACCCAACAATTGAAGACACATCCTTTCTGAGTACACATGAAGCATTTCATAAAATATACCACATTCTAGGGCATAAAAACACACAAAAACAAATTTTTAAAAGTGAAATCTTGCAAAGAATATTCTCAAAGTAATGTGGAATAGAATTAGGATGCAATAATTACAAAGATAGTTGAAAAGTATCCAAGTATGTAGACGTTTAACATCATTTTTATCAAAGAAGTCTTAATAAAATTTTAAGAAATTACTTTGAATTAAATGAAAATAGAACTCATCAATATTTATGGGATGCAACAAAAATAGGGGAAAAAATCATAGCATTTAAATGTATATAGTGAAAGGAGAAAAAAACAACAAACCTATAATCTGTTACTTATTTTCACCTCAGGAGATTAGAAAAAGAAGAATATCAGCCAACATAAGCAAAAAAAAGAGGGGGGTGGATAAAAATTAGAGTAGACAGTAATTAGAACATATATTAGTAAAATATTAGTAGAATAATATCAGATAATAATAAAATTAAAAGCAGAAAAAAATCAGCAAAAATACCAACTGCTAGCAAGATTTCAGAGTAATGAGAACTCTTATTTGTTGCTGACAGGAATGAACATGGGGCCACCACTCTGGAAAATATTTCGGCAGTTTTTATTTTTTTCTGTTTTTTTTTTTTTTTCTTAATAAAACTAAAAAGAGTATGCCTTGCCAGTGCAGAAGACCCAGGAGACAGGGTTCAGTCCTTTGGTTGGAAGATCCCCTGGAGAAGGAAATGACAAATTACTTCAATACTCTTACCTGGAAAATCCCGTGGAAAGAGGAGCCTTTGGGGCTACAGTCCACGGGCTCGCAAATAGTCAGACATGACTGAGCCCAGTAGCTCAGCACAAACACAGTTTTACCACATTCTAAAAAACACAGCATTGAAGTAAAAGCCAGAGGTGTGGGGATAGAAAATAGTAATTTTAGGCAGAGAAATCTGACAAACACTAGCTGTAGCCAGATAGCCAAGATTAACCTAAACAGTGATAGTCATAATGACACAAGTTGCCTTCCAAACAAAGTGATGAAAATCGCACTTTACCTCTGTGGTCCTTCTTCCAAAAACACATGAAATAAACATCATACAAATCCCAATTGAGGGGCAGTCTACAAAATACTTGGCAGGTTCTCTTGAAAAATGCCAAGGTCATCAAAAGTAAGGCAAATTTGAGAAACTGTCACAACCAAGAGGAGAATAAGAAAATGTGATTACCTTATGTAACTCAAGAGCCTGAAAAGATCATGCTGCTGCTGCTGCTAAGTCGCTTCAGTCGTGTAAGACTCTGTGCGACCCCACAGACGGCAGCCCACCAGGCTCACCTGTCCCTGGGATTTTCCAGGCAAGAAAACTGGAATGAGTTGCCATTTCCTTCTACAATGCATGAAAGTGAAAGGTGAAAGTGAACTCGCTCAGTTGTGTCTGACTCTCAGTGACCACATGGACTGCACCCTACCAGGCTCCTCGATCTATGGCCTTTTCCAAACAAGAGTACTGGAGTGGGTTGCCATTGCTTTCTCCGGAAAAGATCATGGAGGGAAAACAAAAAACATGAGATTAAAAACTGAGAACCTTGGAATAAAGTAGGGATGGATAAGCCTGGTGGGCTGCCATCTACAGGGTCGCACATAGTCCAACAGGACCGAAGCTACTTAGCAGCAGCAGCAGGAGGGACTGACTAACTGAAGTTAATTGACTAATGTGAGATGTTAAAAATAGAGTAACGTGGAAACTTACATTACCAAATGTAGACAGCCAGTGGGAATTGGCTATATGATTCAGGGAACTCAAACCTGGGATCTGTAACAACCCAGGGGGTGGGATGGGGAGGCTGGCAGAAGCAAGGTTCAAGAGAAAGGGGACATATGTATCCCTACGGCTGATTCATGTTACTGTTTGGCAGAAGCCAACACAATTTTGTAAAGCAATTATCCTTCAATTTTAAAAACAATATATATATATATATATATATATATATATATATTTTAATTAGGAGAAACTAGATGTCATATTTTATACAAAACACTGCACTCTTCCTCTAATTCTGCATATCTGAAACGTGTAAGATTAAAAAAAAAAACTTCCATTTAAAAATTAAACATACATATATAAATAATTTGGCAACATAGAAATAATTTCTTGAAGAAAATGATTAAAGAGTTGAATGTTCAGTCTTTGGTGCATTGGACAGAAAAGTCATGATTTTGAGTGGAGTGCCATTTTTACTTCATTAAGTGCCTCATGAAATATCATTTCAATAGCTTAAATTATTCATTTTTTAAACTTCAGTAATTATAAAATAAAATTTAAGAATATCCCCAAATAATTATATATACTTCTGTCACTTTATTAGATGGCACTTGGTTTTGGATATGTTTGCGTCCCTTTCAATAGTCTGCTGTCTATGGCATTTTGTCTTTTTTCACTGTGTCTTTGTGGTCTATTTTCTTTCTTTTCACTTTTATAATTTCTTCTCAGTACATTTTCTAGTTTACTTGAGTTTTGTTGCAGTTCCTACTTTTCTCCTTTCTTGACTGCAGTTTAGTCTCCTTTAACTTCTGTAAAACTTTTAGTAAGTGAAAGTTATCTTGAGTTTGTCTGACAGTACTTTTTGCTCTATTATCACATAAATCATATTGCAAATAAAACCAGGTTTTTTTTTTTCCCTTCAGTTTAAGTATAAACATCTCAAATTATATATTTATGTTTTGACTTTCAAAGAGTAATTTACAAGTTTTATTTTAACATATAAGACTATTACAAACAGGAATTTCTTGACTTGACATATTTTGGTCTATATTTGAAATGATTTAGAAGTGGAGATCTGTGGCCCTGCCAAAGCCAGTGACATTGTCCACTAGACTTCCAGTTTCCTTTTGTGTCTAGACATTCAGAACTTCAAAGAATATGGACTTCCAGTAGATATCACTGCATTTAAAAATCATTTATTCAGACTTCAACAAGTGATAGTTATATCTCTCTAGTGGGTACTAAACGAAGACGGCAATGGCACCCCACTCCAGTACTCTTGCCTGGAAAATCTCATGGACGGAGGGGCCTGGTGGGCTGTAGTCCATGGGATTGCTAAGAGTTGGACATGACTGAGTGACTTCACTTTCACTTTTCACTTTCATGCATTGGAGAAGGAAATGGCAACCCACTCCAGTGTTCTTGCCTGAAGAATCCCAGGGATGGAGGAGCCTGATGAGCTGCTGTCTATGGGGTCACACAGAGTCGGACACGACTGAGGCGACTTAGCAGCAGCAGCAGCAGTGGGTACTAAAAACTGTAGGAAACTCTACAAATTATATAGGATTCAACAGTGCCAATAAATGGATATTATTTTTTATTTTTTTAAATTAATGATTTATTTTAATTGGAAAATAATGTCTTTAAAATATAATGACGGGGTTTCTATACATCGACATGAATCACCCTCTGGTGCAGACATGTCTCCCCATCCTGAACCGCCCTTGCACCTCCGTCCCCACCCCATTTCTCTGGGTGTTCCCAGAGCACTGGCTTTGAATGCTCTACTTTCTTCATGGAACTTGCACTAGTCATCTCTTTTACATATGGTAATTACACATGGCTCATTACTATTCTCTCAATTCATCCCATCCTCCCCTTCTCCCATGTAGTCCAAAAGTCTGTTCTTTACATCTGTGTCTCTTGTGCTGCCTTGGATATAGGATTGTTGTTACTGTTTTTCTAAATTCCATATGTATGTGTTAATATACTGTATTGGTGTTTCTCTTCCTGACTTCACTCTGAATAATAGGTTCCAGTTTCACCCATCTCATTAGAACTGACTAAAACACGCTCTTTTTTAATAGCTGAATAATATTGCATTGTGTATATGTATGACCACTTCCTTGTCCATTCATCTGTTAATGGACATCTAGGTTGCTTCCACATTCTAGCAATTGTAAACAGTTCTCCAATGAACATTGGGGGTACATGTGTCTCTCAATTCTCGGTTCCTCAGTGTGTATGCCAAGGATTGGGATTGCTGGGTCATATGGCAGTTCTATTTTCAGTATTTTAATGAATCTTCCAGGGAAGGCAATGGCACCCCACCCCAGTACTCTTGCCTGGAAAATCCCATGGATGGAGGAGCCTGGTAGGCTCGAGTCCATGGGGTCGCTAAGAGTCGGACATGACTGAGCGACTTCACTTTCACTTTTCACTCTCATGCATTGGAGAAGGAAATGGCAACCCATTCCCGTGTTCTTGCCTGGAGAATCCCAAGGACGGGGGAGCCTGGTGGGCTGCCGTCTGTGGGATCACACAGAGTCGGACACGACTGAAGCAACTTAGCAGCAGCAGCAGCAGCAGCAATGAATCTTCACATTGTTCTCCACAGTGACTGCACCAGTGTGCATTCCCCCCAGTAGTGTAAGAGGATTCCATTTTTATCCACACCCTCCCCAGCATTTATTGTTGGAGACTTTTTGATTGGCCATTCTGACTGGTATGAGATGATACCTCATTGTGGTTTTCATTTTCATTTCTCTAATAATGAGTGGTGTTGAATATCTTTTCATGTGCTTACTAGTCCTCTGCATGTCTTCTATGGAGAACTGTCTGTTTAGTTTTTTTGGCCACTTTTTGATTAGATTCTTTGTTTTTCTGATATTGAACTGACTGTATACATTTGAGATTAATTCTTTGTAAGTTGCTCCATTTTCTATTATTTTCTCCCATTGTGAAAGCTGTCTTTTCATCTTGCTTATAGTTCCCTTAATTGTGTAAAATTTTTAAGTTTAATTAGGTGCCATTTGTTTATTTTTATTTTAATTTCCATTACTCTGGAGTGTGGATCATAGAGGATCATGCTGTGATTTATGTCAGGCAGGGTTCTGCCTATGTTTTCCTCTAATAGTTTTATAATCTTGGTCTTACATTTAGATCTTTAATCCATTTTGAGATTATTTTTATCTGTGGTGTTAGAAAGTGTTTCTTCTAACACATGGACATCATCAGATGGTCAACACTGAAATCATATAGATTATAATATTTGCAGCCAAAGATAAAGAAGCTCTATACAGTCAGCAAAAACAAGACCAGGAGCTGACTGTAGCTCACATCATGAACTCCTTATTGCCAAATTCAGGCTTAAATTGAAGAAAGTAGGGAAAACCACTAGAACGTTCAGGTAAATCAAATCACTTATGATTATACAGTGGAAGTTATAAACAGATTTAAGGGACAAAATCTGATAGACAGAGTGCCTGATGAGATATGGACAGAGGTTCATGACATTGTACGGGAGATAGGGATCAAGATCATCCCCATGGAAAAGAAATGCAAAAAAGCAAAATGTTTGTCTGAGGAAGTCTTACAAATAGCTGTGAAAAGAAGGGAGGTGAAAAGCAAGGAGAAACGGAAAGATATTCCCATTTGAATGCAGAGTTCCAAAGAATAGCAAGGAGAGATTAGAAAGCCTTTCTCAGTGACCAGAGCAAAGAAATAGAGGAAAACAACAGAATGGGAAAGACTGGAGAGCTCTTCAAGAAAATTAGAGATACCAAGGGAACATTTCATGCAAAGATGGGCTAGATCTTCATGACCCAGATAATTGAGATGGTGTGATCACCCTCCAGACATTCTGGAATGTGAAGTCCAATGGGCCTTAGAAAACATCACCATGAACAAAGCCAGTGGAGGTGATGGAATTCCAGTTGAACTATTTCAAATCCTGAAAGATAATGCTGTGAAAGTGCTGCATTTCATTTGGCAGAAAATTTGGAAAACTCCACAGGACTGGAAAAGGTCAGTTTTCATGCCAATCCCAAAGAAAGGCAATGCCAAAGAATGTTCAAATTACCGCACAATTGTACTCATCTCACACGCTAGTAAAGTAATGCTCAAAATTCTCCAAGTCAGGCTTCAGCAGTATGTGAAACGTGAGCTTCCAGATGTTCAAGCTGGTTTTAGAAAAAACAGAGAAACCAGAGATTAAATTACCAACATGCGCTGGATCCTCGAAAAAGCAAAAGAGTTGCCCCAAAACATCTATTTCTGCTTTATTGACTATGCCAAAGCCTTTTACTGTGTGGATCACCATAAACTGTGGAAAATTCTGAGAGAGATGGGAATACCCAACCACCTGACCTGCCTCTTGAGAAACCTGTATGCAGGTCAGGAAGAAACAGTTAGAACTGGACATGGAACAACAGACTGGTTCCACATAGTAAAAGAAGTACGTCAAGGCTGTATATTTGTCACCTTGCTTATTTAACTTATATGCAGAGTACATCATGAGAAAGGCTAGGCTAGAAGAAGCACAAGCTGGACTCAAAATTGCTGGGAGAAATATCAATAACCTCAGATATGCAGATGACACCACCCTTATGGCAGAAAGTGAAGAGGAACTAAAAGGCCTCTTGATGAAAGTGAAAGTGGAGAGTGAAAAAGTTGGCTTAAAGCTCAACATTCAGAAAATGAACATCTGGCATCTGGTCCCATCACTACATGGGAAATAGATGGAGAAACAGTGGAAACAGTGTCAGACTTTCTTTTTCTGGGCTCCAAAATCACTGCAGATGGTGAATGCAGCCATGAAATTAAAAGACGCTTACTCCTTGGAAGAAAAGTTATGACCAACCTAGATAGCATATTCAAAAGCAGAGACATTACTTTGCCAACAAAGGTTCGCCTAGTCAAGGCTATGGTCTTTCCTGTGGTCATGTATGGATGTGAGAGCTGGACTGTGAAGAAAGCTGAGTGCCGAAGCATTGATGCTTTTGAACTGTGGTGTTGGAGAAGACTCTTGAGAGTCCCTTGGACTGCAAGGAGATCCAACCAGTCCATTCTGAAGGAGATCAACCCTGGGATTTCTTTGGAAGGAATGATGCTAAAGCTGAAACTCCAGTATTTTGGCCACCTCATGCGAAGAGTTGACTCATTGGAGAAGACTCTGAAGCTGGGAGGGATTGGGGGCAGGAGGAGAAGGGGACGACAGAGGATGAAATGGCTGGATGGCATCACTGACTCGATGAATATGAGTCTGAGTGACCTCCGGGAGTTGGTAATGGACAGGGAGGCCTGGCGTGCTGCGGTTCATGGGGTCGCAAAGAGTCGGACACGACTGCGCAACTGATCTGATCTGATCTGATCTAGATAGCATATTAAAAACCTCATTACTTTGGGAACAAAGGTCCGTCTAGTCAAGGCTATGATTTTTCCAGTGGTCATGTATGGATGTGAGAGTTGGACTGTGAAGAAATCTGAGGGCTGAAGTATTGATGCTTTTGAACTGTGGTGTTGGAGAATACTCTTGAGAGTCCCTTGGACTGCATGGAGATCCAGCCAGTCCATCCTAAAGGAGATCAGTCCTGGGTGTTCATTGGAAAGACTGATACTGAAGCTGAAACTCCAATCTTTTGCCCACCTTATGTCGAAAGCTGACTCATTGGATAAGACCCAGATGCTGGGAGAGATTGGGGGCAGGAGGAGATGGGGTCGACAGAGGATGAGATAGCTGGATGGCATCACCCACTCAATGGACATGGGTTTGGGTAAACTCTGGGAGTTGGTGATGGACAGGGAGGCCTGGCATGCTGTGATTCATGGGTTCAAAGAGCCAGACATGATTGAGCAACTGAACTGACTGAACTGAGAAAGTGTTCTAGTTTCATTCTTTTACATGTTGTTGACCAGTTTTCCCAGCACTACTTGTTAAAGAGATTTTTTTTCTCCATTGTATATTTTTATCTCCTTTGTCAAAGATAAGTTGTCCATATGTATGTGGATTTTTCTCTAGGTTAAGAAATGAATGGATTTTAGCATGAAAGGATTGTAATGCTGGTTTCAATTCTCAAAATATGTTTGGTATACATCATATATAGCTACTACTTTCTCATATATTTTAGCAATGTATTTCAATGAAAATTCAAAATTTTAATTTTTATGGCAACTGAAATGTATAGAAAATGGAAAGAATGCTTCATTTAGTTAAAAAAGCGATTGAAAAATAAGATAATATTCCTAGTTAAATGGAGAAGGAAAGAAGTTTAAAATAAGGCATAATTAATTGATTTTTAATTTCACCAAACCTAGTCTGTTTCCTAAGAGCAAATAATCACATTGGTTAAATCTATGGAGCTATCATGCCATCATTTTCTATTTAAGGTTAATATTTCAACCTTCAGAAATTGGCAACTTTACTGAGGTAATATTTTAAAATTAGGAGTTTAATATTACTAAAATCTTTCTAACTCCTTAGGGAGATGTCAACAATAATGTATTTACATTTTCACAATGTCATGTATTAAATTAATTGTTTTAATACAGTTTAACCAACCACAATATATATAAAGTTAGTATAGAATTCATAATAGTAATTAAAATTATAGTTCTTAGGATGGTGACTCCTTTATCCTTAATATTTTATACACAAAGAGTTATCAAGCATCATGGATATTCTTTAGAAGTGAAACACTTGGATTTTTCTTTCCATTCCAGTTTACATTTGGACTCAGATACTATATACTAGCTATTAATACATTATGACAAATAAACTTTATATGATCTCCTTAATTGTAATATTCCTGCACTGAATTTCCTCATTTGTTTGATGAGAGTTTAATTCAATTTTGGATTTTTTAAAAATTCAGTCTCCCTTTTTCATAGACAAATTGTTTTTCAAAAAGGTTTCTATCAATACATTGAAATTTTTTCTTAACTTTTTAAAATCCACCATCTAATTTTCCTCTTCTTATTACATCAGTTAAACTATATTTAGCCATCAAATTTAGTAAACCCAGATCATAGATTACATGTAAGTACTAAATTTGTAAAAAAAAAAAAAAACACCCCAAAACAAAAAGGATGTTTCCTTCCATTTTTTTTCCTTAGAAACATGCAGTTATTTTGAACTATCATCTTTCATCCATCTCTAGAACATTATAGTTCTTCAGGATTTTATCTGTCATCTTTCACCTAAGTCTTTGTTCTCACTATGGTGTCTTGTTCATGATCAGGTTTTTCTGAATAATCTTGAGTTGTCTCCTATTTTTCCTTGCTTCTATCTCAACTCTGACCTTAAAATTTACTCTCCCACCTTCCTTCTAGACTCCTGTCTAGGATGTTCATGCTCTGTGTTCTTGGTAGCTTTATTGACATTTCTAAAACTAATTTTCCCCCATCACCTACCCTCAGTTTTAGTCCAATGTGTGGTATCTCAAGTATGGTGTAGATTATCCAAAGGTCAAGCACAGAACATTAGAATTTTGATGTCTGTCCGTTTTATTTTTTATACTTATAATTTTTATTTTTGCATATGTTTTATCAAGTATAACATGTAATGTATAAAAAGAAAAAGCTATTATAGAATCATACTTCATAATAGGGTGAAAAAATAAAAATGATCAGTTATCATAGAATCAATTACAAACTCATTACAAGTTTCCACAGTTCATGATATTATGTATCAAGCAAGGGTTTCCCTGGTGGCTAACTGGTAAAGAATCTGTCTGCCAATGCAGGAGACCTGGGCACTACCCTGGGTCAGGAAAATTCCCTGTAGAGGGAAAGAGCAACCCACTCCAGTATTCCTGCCTGGGAAATCCATGGACAGAGGAGCCTGGTGGGCTATAGTTCAGGGGATGGCAAAAGACCTGGAGACAACTTGGGGACTAAACAAAACCAATGCAAATGAGTTACAAACATTATTTCTCATCCTCACTCAGCTATCTTTTATTGAATGCCTATCAGAATCTGATCACTGTAATAGGTACATTATATGTAAATCATTCTTTGCTTAGGTACAATTTATTTGTTTCAATACATTTCCTTAATTTTAAGGTCATTTAAGATAATTTGTACATTGGAATGGGAGAAATGTTATCTATGTTTTATTAACTATTGACTCTAAGTTGTGCTTTTTTATTGTTGTTGTTATAGTAACATAACTACAAAGCTTCTGCTAAAGTGATTCAGCTCACATTATCTAAAATTACTCAGTTGTTTTTCCTTTTAAATATTATCTTGGTAGTGTCAATTCTGAGTGATGTTCAGGTTGTTATTATGCACAATGTTATGAATGCCTCCCTCATAACTCTGGATTTCTTGGCTCAAGATTTTAATAAGATGGCAATACCACAAATGGGGTGAAAATAATCCCCGAATGCAGCTCTTATATACACCATAAACATGTGTATATGTTTAGAAGTAAGCAGAAAGTCACTTGGCTTCCACTTTGGACAGAATTTGAAGAGTTCTTTTAAAATGAAGAAAGGAGTTCAAATTTGAGTTCAAATTACAGCTCTTTATTCAAATACATCTGTATGTGATGTTCGTACTATTTTTGTTTCTAGTAAAACTCAAAGCATTTTGGTTTGGGCATATTTAGATGCAAAGTGACCTCAGAGAGTTTTTTCCCCTCTCCATGGCTTGCCATTTTATTTTATTTTTTTAAGATGGAAATGGAACACATCAAGTCACTTTCTCTTAGCAAATATAAATGCACAATAATTAGGGACGCAGAGAATTCTGAGAAGCACAGGATTAGCCATGCAGTAATATGAGCTCACATCTGCAGCTAGTCTAAAAACTGTCATACAGATCTAATTCTGCTTCAGTGCAAATGTAATTTGCTGGTGACTGTGTTTGTTTAAACCCAATGACTACTTAATTTTTTATTATATTTTTAAACTAGGCTACTGGGAAAATAATGCACCTGTGCAGGCTGATACTACTGTTAAGTTTGTGATTTACAGCCACAAAAGTTTTTCACTATTGCCTAGGGATCCTTCTGTTTTTCTTTTAAATTAACATTCTCTTGCATATCTTCACTGCTTATTTCAAATCTTGCCCATTCCTCTCTTTTCTCCAATATAACCATCTCCTCCAACCACCTCTTCTTTCACAGAGACAAGTGAAAATCCAACAAGATAAATTATTCAACTTCCTTCCACAACTCTAACAATATACAGTGATCTTTCTTCTTTCCTCCTACCCTGTACTGCATTCATTGAAACTCCATCTGCTTTATTATCTCTATAGATATTCCTTCCTTATGATTTAAATAAGATCAAGTTTTTCCCATCCTAAAACATTCTTACAAAACATTTACATACATATTGAAATTCAAAAATATGTGATAAATATGATAAAATTTGGATCCCAGCCCAGATTCTCTACTATACTCATATCTGTACATACCATTGATATCTAGGTATTCTATAGGAAAATTACTCAGACATATTTCAAATACAATATACACTTAAGTGATTCTGACATTCCCTCTCCTTTATTATCTTGTTCCTGCACCTGAGTTTCCTTTTCTCCCCTTGGGTCAGCAGCCATCAAGACCTTACTTGCATATTTTATTACTTGCATCAAGACCTAGCATTTGCATATTTCTGGAGTCCACTGGTGTTATATTTCCAGTGCCACTGCATTAATCAGACCATCATTATTATTTCATTAGATTACAGTGTTATGCCCCCCTCCCCAAATTCTCAACTCTCCCAGGTGTATCCACAAATACCTTCCTCACATTCCTACTAAGCCAATGTCCTTAGTTTTGTTAATCTCCTACATAAGATCTTCAAGAGGCTCTTCAATTCCCCTGGATAAAATGTGACCTTCTTTACTAACAATGCCTGATCCTTCTTGAGATAATCTTTATATAAATTAAGTGTGCATATTTTATTATAAGTTCTTTTCTCTCTACTTTTAGAAGCTAAATACTTCTCATTTCTTGGAAAGCATACAGTGTCACACTATTTTCAAAATCTTCAGATAACTATTTTCTCCTGGAGTTCTCCTCCCTTGGCAATTTTCCTAAATGATCCAACTTCATTGTCCAGCTTATCCTTGTTTCCTATTAAATGCCCCTGTGGCATCTTTTTAGAGGGCTCTAGACTATCCTTTCAGTAGGAACTTGATGACGTTGCTTGCCCATTAATCTGTGTCTATCACTAAATTCTCAGTTCTTTACATCAACACCTAACTCCACTCGGTCATTGACCAATACCTAGAATTCAGCATATTGTCTTGCATGTAGATTGGGATCAAATATATTTGTTTAAAGTATATTTTTAACGTTAGGATTATTATTTATTGAAATTCAGAATTTATATTTAACATTTTAAATGATTACACATAATTTTTAGTTCTAAGTTATAATGTAACACTTTCCACATAAATCTTAAGGTAGCAATAGTATATTATATGAATTTTGTCTTATAGATTTATGATATACAAAATTGAATTTACAAAGTGGTAGTTTATAACTTGGGGCTTACCAGGTGACTCAGTGGTAAATAATCTACTTGCTAAGGCAGGAGATCCCTGGGTTTGATCCCTGGGTCGGGAATAGCCCCTGGAGAAGAAAATGGCAACTCATTCCAATATTCTTGCCTTGGAAATCCCATGGACAGAGGAGCATGGTGGGGCTACAGTCCATAGACTCACAAAAAAGTCAACCATGCCTTTGTGACTAAGCAACAGAAATAACAATTTTAACTCAGATTTAATTTCTACATGACCTACAATACTCATCAATAAATTTGATTTACCATAAATATTTCATATAAACTAAAAATTAACATGATGGCATGAAATAATTTATTTTAACAATATTTAAAGAATATTGTTTCTATATACTAAAGAATGCTGGTATTTTGAATCTGATAAATGTGGATGTTGATTCCTGAGTAAAATTAGACAATAATAAAACTATCATTTATTAAATAACTTCTATATGTTTACATAATCTAATTCAGTCTTTAATTCTATCTTGTTAATTCAATACTACTATATTAATTTATTTAAATTAACCTTTTAAATGTATTCTTATTTATATAACAATGGAGGGAATGAAAATCCATATGGTCTAAGAAACAGAAAAAATAAATAACATAGATCCAAAGATTATTTATATTAAACCATTTATATTTCTTTTCAGAATTTGAATTTTGTTGTGAGAATGGATTGCAACTGTTTCTTAAGGAGTAGAATGATTTGCCCAGAGAAAACCCTCAATAAATGTTAGTTACTACTTTTTAAAATTAGCTTATATATTAAATATCAAAATTCCTGTTTGGTTTCTTGCCCTTGGACAGTAATGGTGTCTTTCAACAGGCCTGACCCCCAACTCCTTCCCCGTCAGTGGGGATGAATGGTGAAGCTGAGCAGGGAAAGAGATGCACACTGTTTCTGTGCATCATCCCTTCACTGCACCGTTTTATACTTCCTTTTCTCTTTGCCTTCTACTCTCCTGCCATTTCTTCAGAAGTTGGATAAAGACTCGTTCTGAGTTTAGCCAGGTGTAGAACAGAATTTTCCATGAATATTGTACAAATGTGGAAGCTTCATCCTCCTGAATTACAAAAACATGACTGGTCACCAACAGATGCCTTAAGCCTGATGTCTGTGAGAAAATATTACATAAATAATATACTTGAACCATTTTTATTTTAGGTGTTTGTTAAAGAAGTTTTTCTAAAACTAATCAGAGAGGGATACTTGTATCTGAAAAAGAAATTAATTAATTAATTAAACCACATAAAAGAAAGGTCTTGACTAGTGTGTTTCAGTTATGTTGAAACTTGGTATAAAAGACTGCAGTAAGTTGCTGGTTTAATTGTCTAATGAGACCAACACGTTTCAGAAGCAGGTGAGTATATAGTGCAGGAAGAGATACAATCTTGACCACAGTTTTCCTGGCCTAGTTTCACAAAGAAGGTGCCTAGCTGCTGATGACACCGTCTTTGCAGAAAGCTGTTGCTGCTGCTAAGTCACTTCAGTCGTGTCCAACTCTGTGCGACCCCATAGACGGCAACCCACCAGGCTCCCCCATCCCTGGGATTCTCCAGACAAGGACACTGGAGTGGCTTGCCATTTCCTTCTCCAATGCAGGAAAGTGAAAAGTGAAAGTGAAGTTGCTCAGTCATGTCCGACCCTCAGCGACCCCATGGACTGCAGCCCACCAGGCTCCTCCATCCATGGGATTTTCCAGGCAAGAGCAAGTAAGAATTTTCTATATCATTAAGTTAAGAAAACTTAATTAACTTTTTTTTTCTATTTTAAAGGGCATTTTAAATAGTTGAACTCTACTGTTCTTGATCAAAATCCAGTCATCAAATCTGCTTGCACTTTGAAATTACAAAAAGAGGCCAGTTCCTAGGGAATCTCTGAATTAAGTCTCTGCTTAGAAATTTTCAGCAATGTTAAAAGCGTGTTTTGCAACAATTCTTTATTACACTTTATGATAGATTGCAAGGCACAATTTTCAAAATGACTAGCAAATTAATTATGCTTATGAGCCTGGTGATTCTTTGCAGCATGTTTACAAATGTAAAAACAACATGCAAAAGGCACTTGGTGCAAGAATGGCATACATGGCCCTCAATGTATGTGGTAAATTGGACACTAAAGGAAGACATCTGCCTGAATGTCAGGCAGAGATTGCTGGCTTGGAGATGTAAATACTAAAATGAATAATTGTGGCAATCAAGTTGTTTACCAGATTTGCCTTTTGCAAATTCAAATAGGAGATATCCTCGTAATTTCTTCTGAACCATCTCTTCAATATCCAGAAATAATGAACATTTCTGAAGCATCATTCATTGACTGTCTGCAAAATACCACAACTGAAGATCAGTTATGGTTGATTTAAACCTGAAGATCAGATTTAGTTTGGTTGCAAACTAAAAGGAATGCACACTGTTAATTCTTAGTGGCTGAGTGTTCAGATCAGATCAGTCGCTCAGTCGTATCCGACTCTTTGCGACCCCATGAACCACAGCACGCCAGGCCTCCCTGTCCATCATCAGCTCCTGGAGGTCACCCAGACTCACACCCATCAAGTCAGTGATGCCATCCAGCCATCTCATCCTCTGTCTTCCTCTTCTCCTCCTGCCCTCAATCCCTCCCAGCATCAGAGTCTTCTCCAATGAGTCAACTCTTCGCATGAGGTGGCCAAAATACTGGAGTTTCAGCTTTAGCATCATTCCTTCTAAAGAAATTCCAGGGCTGATCTCCTTCAGAATGGACTGGTTGGATCTTCTTGCAGTCCAAGGGACTCTCAAGAGTCTTCTCCAACACCACAGTTCAAAAGCATCAATTCTTCGGCGCTCAGCCTTCTTCACAGTCCAGCTCTCACATCCATACATGACCACAGGAAAGACCATAGCCTTGACTAGGCAAACCTTTGTTGGTAAAGTAATGTCTCTGCTTTTGAATATGCTATCTAGGTTGGTCATAACTTTCCTTCCAAGGAGTAAGCAACACATTATTTTATCACAGTAATGGTTCATCCCTTTGTCAACTGGGCCTTGCCCTAAACGTGACAGTGAAAGAGCGATTGTGCCAGGAGAATCCAAGTTCAGAACTTTGCTCTGGGCATGGTCGATGTCTTACCGAAGTTTGGAGCAAGACGTATAGCTGTCATTGCCAGCCTGCATTCTCTGGGAAATACTTCTAGGAGTTGGATGAATGTCCTTGTGAATCATATAAAAATAATGGCAGTGACATTAACACAACATAAAAATGGAATAAGAAGGGTATGAATGTATCCATCACCCACCATTTACAGGTAAGGTTATTTTAAAAAATAACATCACCTTATTAAAATAGTAAAATAGACTGAATTCCTACATGGTTACTTACCAACAGGCAGGCTACACTTTTAAGAATTTGGTAAAATTTTTAGAATTGGCTAAATTTGAATTCCAAGAATATAAAAATCCTATCAACTATCTTTAAAATATATGCCTATTTAAAGAAGATTTCTTTAAAACACGTGTTTTATACATCATTCTCCAAATTCACTCTTAATATCTCATTAAAAATTATCAGAATAATATGTTTTAGTTTTTAAATGAAATTACCAAAGTTATGGTATTTGGGGAAAGCAGTTCTGGATGATAATGTACAATGAAGGGTATCGATGAGTTGAGGATGATTAAAAAAAAAAAAAAAAACTACCTTGTTGAGGGGAAAGTATTGAAGCTGCTTGGGAGAGTTAGAGAAGAAGAAATAATTGTGAACACAAAGCAATGTTCTCTATAGTGTTGGGAGGACACTCTATAAAGTGATTGATAGATCAAAATAACAAGGAGGGAGAGAGCTTGATATAATTATTAACTTTAAAAAATGTTAAATAATTTTCATATGCTAAATGAGAGGCATTGATTAGGAAAGTTTGCAATGGAAGATATTTGGTCAGTAGATGAAGCAAGAAGAAGGGCAACTTAAAAACAGTGTAACCTAAGGCTATGTGAGGCTGATATGAGAATTTAAGGGAAATAGACTATTGCTACTTGAAAGTTTACTAAGGAATTTGAGTCATCAAAGGAAAGTGAAGAGAAACACTGAAAAAATATAGGGAACATTTGATGTTTGGGGATGTGTGAAAGAATTTCTTTCAATGACAGTTCCAGATACTTGGCATGTAGAGTTAATAGAGGTCCTGGGTGAGAAAGGATCTACCAAAGGGCATCTAACACACCTGACATAGTTGGCAATGACAGGAATGGAAAATATGTAACAGACCCACAGTACATTTTGGTCAGGAGAAGGGAATGCAGGTGAGCAGCGCATGTGGTTGGAGCAGGCTAGACTCAGGGCTATAACTGCAATTTTGTTGGGCAAACTTGAAGGGCTTCAACAAGGTTGTTCTTCTGTGTGCCTGGGAAGATTCCATTGGAGCCAGACTTGAGGGGACTGTACCATAAAATGTAATAGAAAAACTCATTAGGTTCCAAAACTCACTTAAGCCAATGATTCAAAAAAGTGATTTTAGACTCTTTAGGGAGGAAATTCTGAGTCTATTTCAGAGCTTAATCCCAGAAATATCCACTGGACATCCTCTCTATATAACTGGGGTCAAATTCCCATTTGACTTTACTGGCAGTGGTCATAAAAGATGTAAGTTATCCCGACTCAAAGTGTAGCAGATTATTAAAATTAAGACAGGTAAGTAAAAAAAAAAAAAAAAAAAAAATTCATTCAACTTTCTGACTTAGGGTGAATGAAAGTGTAATTTAATTGAAAGATTCTAAAGCATACATTTTAGCCTGTTCAAAGAATTTTAGAGAACATTTGGCCAGAAAAGTCTCTACCAACTACATAATATTAACTGGCACAGATGCAATCATACATCATGGGATATTATTTAAACACTTTTATCGTGATTGCATTGAATTATTTCCCAATGTTTATTTATTTATTGGTAACTTAATGTTAGATAATATGAATAACTAAAATTTAAACATTTAAAATACCTAATATTATTTTTTAAAACACTGAGCATATATCATTATTATATTCTAGTTTTTAAAAAATACTTCAATTTGAAGTCCCAGAAGATACCAAAATATTAGAATATTAGAAATATTCTGTATCGTTTTGAGAATAGGAAGAAATTGAGAATGTTTACTGTACCTTTTGGTTAGCACTACCATAACAAAGAACCACAGTGTGAGGGGCTTCAACAATAGAAGTTTATTTTTCCAAAGTTCTAGAGACTAAGTGGTCCCAGTCAAGTTATCAAGAGGATTGATTTCTCTGAGGCCTCTCTTTAGTGCATTATCAGCCGTCTCCCTGTGTCTTCACCTTCCTTTCCTCTATGGTATCTGTGCATCCTCTTCTCATAAGAACATCAGTCATTTTTGATCAGGACCTAACTGACTCAATGGACATGGGTTTGAATAAACTCTTGGAGTTGGTGATGGACAGGGAGGCCTGCCATGTTGCAGTCCATGGGATTGCATAGAGTCAGACATGACTGAGTGACTGAACTGAATTGAAACTGGTCACTTCATTTAATCTTTGAATGAGGTTTGTGACATTGTACAGGAGACAGTGATCAAGACCATCCCCATGGAAAAGAAATGCAAAAAAGCAAAATGGCTGTCTGGGGAGGCCTTGCAAATAGCTGCGAAAAAGAAGAGAAGCGAAAAGCAAAGGAGAAAAGAAAAGATATAAACATCTGAATGCAGAGCTCCAAAGAATAGCAAGAAGAGATAAGAAAGCCTTCTTCAGCGATCAATGCAAAGAAATAGAGGAAAACAACAGAATGGGAAAGACTAGGGATCTCTTCAAGAAAATCAGAGATACCAAAGGAACATTTCATGCAAAAATGGGCTCAATAAAGGACAGAAACGGTATGGACCTAACAGAAGCAGAAGATATTAAGAAGAGGTGGCAAGAATACACAGAAGAACTGTACAAAAAAGAGCTTCACGACCCAGATAATCATGATGGTGAGATCACTGACCTAGAGCCAGACATCCTGGAATGTGAAGTCAAGTAGGCCTTAGAAAGCATCACTACGAACAAAGCTAGTGGAGGTGATGGAATTCCAGTGGAGCTATTCCAAATCGTGAAAGATGATGCTATGAAAGTGCTGCACTCAATATGCCAGCAAATTTGGAAAACTCAGCAGTGGCCACAAGATTGGAAAAGGTCAGTTTTCATCCCAATCCCAAAGAAAGGCAATACCAAAGAGTGCTCAAACTACCACACAATTGCACTCATCTCACACGCTAGTAAAGTAATGCTCAAAATTCTCCAAAACAGGCTTCAGCAATATGTGAACCGTGAACTTCCTGATGTTCAAGCTGGATTTAGAAAAGGCAGAGGAACCAGAGATCAAATTGCCAACATCCTCTGGATCATCGAAAAAGCAAGAGAGTTCCCAAAAAACATCTATTTCTGCTTTATTGACTATGCCAAAGCCTTTGACTGTGTAGATCACAATAAACTGTGGAAAACTCTGAGAGAGATGGGAATACCAGACCACCTGATCTGCCTCTTGAGAAATCTGTATGCAGGTCAGGAAGCAACAGTTAGAACTGGTCATAGAACAACAGACTGGTTCCAAATAGGAAAAGGAGTACGTCAAGGCTGTATATTGTCACCATGTTTATTTAACTTATATGCAGAGTACATCATGAGAAATGCTGGACTGGAAGAAACACAAGTTGGAATCAAGATTGCTGGGAGAAATATCAATAACCTCAGATATGCAGATGATACCACCCTTATGGCAGAAAGTGAAGAGGAACTCAAAAGCCTCTTGATGAAAGTGAAAGTGGAGAGTGAAAAGGTTGGCTTAAAGCTCAACATTCAGAAAACGAAGATCATGGCATCGGGTCCCATCACTACATGGGAAATAGATGGAGAAACAGTGGAAACAGTGTCAGACTTTCTTTTTCTGGGCTCCAAAATCACTGCAGATGGTGACTGCAGCTATAAAATTAAAAGACGCTTACTCCTTGGAAGGAAAGTTATGGCCAACCTAGATAGCATATTCAAAAGCAGAGACATCACTTTGCCAACAAAGGTTCGCCTAGTCAAGGCTATGGTCTTTCCTGTGGTCATGTATGGATGTGAGAGCTGGACTGTGAAGAAGGCTGAGTGCCGAAGAATTGATGCTTTTGGACTGTGGTGTTGGAGAAGACTCTTGAGAGTCCCTTGGACTGCAAGAAGATCCAACCAGTCCATTCTGAAGGAGATCAGCCCTGGGATTTCTTTGGAAGGAATGATGCTAAAGCTGAAACTCCAGTATTTTGGCTACCTCATGCGAAGAGTTGACTCATTGGAGAAGACTCTGATGCTGGGAGGGATTGGGGGCAGGAGGAGAAGGGGACGACAGAGGATGAGATGGCTGGATGGCATCACTGACTCGATGAATGTGAGTCTGGGTGACCTCTGAGAGCTGGTGATGGATAGGGAGGCCTGGCGTGCTGCGATTCATGGGGTCGCAAAGAGTCGGACATGACTGAGCGACTGATCTGATCTGATCTGATCTCTCCAAAGACCCTGTCTTCAAGGAAGTCACACTATCAGGTTAAAAGCATTAGGATTTCAAGATAAGAATGTTGTGGGTGAGTCACAGTTTAGCCCATTACACCCACATGGACTGAAACAATGAACTATTGAATATACTACTAGTATTTAGCTGTTATGTATGGGAGTATGTTGGCACACAATCATATTGACTTATGTTTTCATTGTTTTGGAGATTGCTTAGAGATAAATGAAGGATGAGGTGTTCTGCATTAGTGAATAGGGATGTCAGTCTATAAGGAATCTGAAAAGCAACAACTGTGTAAAACTTCTCACAAATTAAATTAAAATTCCATAAATAGCTTTTATTATGTTGAGGTATGTTCTTTCTATTCCTGCTTTCTGGAGAGTTTTTATCATAAATAGATGTTAAATTTTGTCAAAGGCTTTCTCTGCATATTGAGATAATCCTATGGTTTTTATTTTTCAATTTGTTAATGTGATATATTACACTGATTGATTTGTGGATATTGAAGAATCCTTGCATCCCTGGGATAAGCCCATTTTGTCATGGTGTATGATCTTTTTAATGTATTGTTGGATTCTGATTGCTAGAATTTTGTTAAGGATTTTTGCATCTATGTTCATCAGTTATATTGGCCTGGGGTTTTCTTTTTTTGTGGCATCTTTGTCAGGTTTTGGTATTAGGGTGATGGTGCCGTCATAGAATGAGTTTGAAAGTTTACCTTCCTCTGCAATTTTCTGGAAGAGTTTGAGTAGGATAGCTGTTAGCTCTTCTCTAATTTTTGGTAGAATTCAGCTGTGAAGCCGTCTGGACCTGGGCTTTTGTTTGCTGGAAGATTTCTGATTACAGTTTCAATTTTCGTGCTTGTGATGGATCTGTTAAGATTTTCTATTTCTTCCTAGTCTAGTTTAGGAAAGTTGTACTTTTCTAAGAATTTGTGCATTTCTTCCACATTGTCCATTTTATTGCCATATAATTGCTGATAGTAGTCTCTTAAGATCCTTTGTTTTTCTGTGTTGTCTGTTGTGATCTCTCCATTTTCATTTCTAATTTTATTGATTTGATTTTTCTCCCTTTGTTTCTTGATAAGTCTGGCTAATGGTTTGTCAATTTTATTTATAGTCTCAAGGAACCAGCTTTTGGCTTTATTGATTTTTTTCTATGTTCTCTTTTTTTCTTTTGCATTTATTTCTGCCCTAATTTTTAAGATTTCTTTCCTTCTATTAACCCTGGGGTTCTTCATTTCTTCCTTTTCTAGTTCCTTTAGGTGTAGAGTTAGGTTATTTATTTGACTTTTTTCTTGTTTCTTGAGGTATGCCTGTATTGCTAGGAACTTTCCCCTTAGGACTGCTTTTAGAGTGTCCCACAAGTTTTGGGTCCTTGTGTTTTCATTTCACTTCATTTCTATGCCAATTTTGATTTCTTCTGTGATTTGTTGGTTATTCAGCGGCGTGTTGTTCAGCCTCCATATGTTGGAATTTTTAATAGTTTTTCTCCTGTATTTGAAATCTAATCTTATTGCATTGTGGTCAGAAAAGATGCTTGGAATGATTTCAAATTTTTTGAATTTACCAAGGCTAGATTTATGGCCCAGGATGTGGTCTATCCTGGAGAAGGTTCCATGTGCGCTTGAGAAAAAGGGTGAAATTCATTGTTTGGGGATGAAATGTCCTATAGATATCAATTAGGTCTAACTGGTCTATTGCAACATTTAAAGTTTGTGTTTCCTTGTTAATTTTCTGTGTAGTTGATCTAGCCATAGCTGTGAGTGGGGTTTTTTTGGAAGAATCAATATAGTGAAAATTAGTATACTACCCAAAGCAATTTATAGATTCAATGCAATCCCCATCAAGCTACCAATGGTATTCTTCACAGAGCTAGAACAAATAATTTCAAAATTTGTATGGAAATACAAAAAAACCTCAAATAGACAAAGCAATCTTGAGAAAGAAAAATGGAACTAGAGGAATCAACCTGCCTGACTTCAGGCTCTACTACAAAGCCACAGTCATCAAGACAGTTTGATACTGGCACAAAGACAGAAATATAGCTCAATGGAACAAAATAGAAAACCCAGAGATAAACCCAAGCACGTATGGACACCTTATCTTTGACAAAGGAGTCAAGAATATACAATGGATTAAAGACAATCTCTTTAACAAGTGGTGCTGGGAAAACTGGTCAACCACTTGTAAAAGAATGAAACTAGAACACTTTGTAACACCATACACAAAAATAAACTCAAAATGGATTAAAGATCTAAACATAAGACCAGAAACTGTAAAACTCCTAGAGGAGAACATAGGCAAAACACTCTCAAACACAAATCACAGAAGAGTCCTCTATGACCCACCTCCCACAATATTGGAAATAAAAGCAAAAATAAACAAATGAGACTTAATTAAACTTAAAAGCTTCTGCACAACAAAGGAAACTATAAGCCAGGTGAAAAGAAAGCCTTCAGAATGGAAGAAATTAATAGCAAATGAAGCAACGGATAAACAACTAATCTCAAAAATATATAAGCAACTCCTATAGCTCAATTCCAGAAAAATAAATGACCCAATCAAAAAATGGGCCAAATAACTAAATAAACATTTCTCCAAAGAAGACATACAGATGGCTAGCAAACACATGAAAAGATGCTCAACATCACTCATTATCAGAGAAATGCAAATCAAAACACTATGAGGTATCATTTCATGCCAGTCAGAATGGCTGAGATCCAAAAGTCTACAAGCAATAAATGCTGGAGAGGGTGTGGAGAAAAGGGAACCCTCTTACACTGTTGGTGGGAATGCAAACTAGTACAGCCAATATGGAGAACAGTGTGGATATTCCTTAAAAAACTGGAAATAGAACTGCCTTATGATCCAGCAATCCCACTGCTGGGCATACACACTGAGGAAACCAGAATTGAAAGAGACACCTGTACCTCAATGTTCATCACAGCACTGCTTATAATAGCTAGGACATGGAAGTAACCTAGATGTCCATCAGCAGATGAATGGATAAGAAAGCTATGATACATATACACAGTAGCGTACTACTCAACCATTAAAAAGAATGCATTTGAGTCAGTTCTAATGAGGTGGATGAAACTGCAGCCTATTATACAGAGTGAAGTAAGCCAGAAAGAAAAACACCAATACAGTATACTAACGCATATATATGGAATTTAGAAAGATGGTAACAATAACCCTGTATATGAGACAGCAAAAGAGACACTGATGTATAGAACAGTCTTTTGGACTCTGTGGGAGAGGGAGAGGGTGGAATGATTTGGGAGAATAACATTGAAACATGTATAATATCATGTATGAAATGAGTTGCCAGTCCAGGTTCGATTCACGATACTGGATACTTGGGGCTGGTGCACTGGGACCACCCAGAGGGATGGCATGGGGAGGGAGGAGGGAGGAGGGTTCAGGATGAGGAACACATGTATACCTGTAGCAGATTCATTTTGATATATGGCAAAGCCAATACAATATTATAAAGTTAAAAAATAAAGTAAAATAAAATAAAGCAAAAAAAAAAATTAAAATTTCATTATACTCAGTGACAGGGCTATTGTGAATTTATGTGAAATGGTTTTGTAAGGACATTTGTCCATTGGAATTTTGCTAGGCCCTGAGAATTTAGCGCAGGCAGCTACCCCACGTCCGAGGGCAGGCGCAGAAGCTGGGAGGACCCCGTGCCCAAAAGGAGGTGGCCAAGAGGAGTTAATCCAAGTCTGAGGTCAAGGGCAGTGGCCAAGAGTGCCAGGATGCCATGGTTCAAGAACAGCTGAGAGGAGATACCCCACGTCCGAGTTCAGGGGCGGTGGCCAGGAGGAGCTACCCTGCATCAGAGGTTAAGGGCGGCTGCCAGGAGGAGCAACCCCACCTCCAAGAAGCAGTGGCTGCATGGGCACAGGAGGGCCTAGAGGAGTTATTCCATGTTCAAAGTCAGAAGGGGCAGCCGTGATTAGATACCCCTTGTCCAAGGTAAGGAGCAGCAGCTGCGCTTTGCTAGAGCAACCATGAAGAGATACCCCACTTCCAAGGTAAGAGAAACCCAAATAAGGTGGTAGGTGTTGCAAGAGGACAACAGAGGGCAAACATACATAAACCATACTCACAGGAAACTAGTCAATCTAATCACACTAAGACCACAGCCTTGTTTAACTCAATGAAACTAAGCCATGCCTGTGGGGCCACCCAAGATGGGTGGGTAATGGTGGAGAGGTCTGACAGAATGTGGTCCACTGGAGAAGAGAATGACAAACCACTTCAGTATTTTTGGCTTGAGAACCCCATGAAATGTATGAAAAGGCAAAAAGATAGGGTACTGAAAGAGAAACTTCACAGTTCAATCAGATCAGATCAGATCAGTCACTCAGTCGTGTCCGACACTCCGCGACCCCATGAACCGCAGCACGCCAGGCCTCCCTGTCCATCACCAGCTCCTGGAGGTCGCCCAGACTCACACCCATCAAGTCAGTGATGCCATCCAGCCATCTCATCCTCTGTCGTCCCCTTCTCCTCCTGCCCTCAATCCCTCCCAGCATCAGTCTTCTCAAATGAGTCAACTCTTCGCATGAGGTGGCCAAAATACTGGAGTTTCAGCTTTAGCATCATTCCTTCCAAAGAAATTCCAGGATTGATCTCCTTCAGAATGGACTGGTTGGATCTCCTTGCAGTCCAAGGGACTCTCAAGAGTCTTCTCCAACACCACAGTTCAAAAGCATCAATTCTTCGACACTCAGCCTTCTTCCCAGTCCAGCTCTCACATCCATACATGACCACAGGAAGACCATAGACTTGACTAGGAGAACCTTTGTTGGCAAAGTAATGTCTCTGCTTTTGAATATGCTATCTAGGTTGGTCATAACTTTCCAATACGTGCCCACTATGCTACTGGAGATCAGTGGAGAAGTAACTCCAGAAAGAATGAAGGGATGGAGCCAAAGCAAAAAGAATACCCAGCTGTGGATGTGACTGGTGATAGAAGCAAAGTCGGATGCTGAAAAGAGCAATATTGCATAGGAACCTGGAATGTCAGGTCCATGAATCAAGGTAAATTGGAAGGGGTCAAATAAGAGATGGCAAGAGTGAACGTCGACATTCTAGGAATCAGAGAACTAAAATGGACTGGAATGGGTGAATTTAACTCAGATGAACATTATATCTACTACTGCAGGCAGGAATCCCTCAGAAGAAATGAAGTAGCCATCATGGTTAACAAAAGAGTTCAAAATGCAGTACATGGATGCAATCTCAAAAACGACAGAATGATCTCTGTTCATTTCCAAGGCAAACCATTTAATACCACAGTAATCCAAGTCTATGCCCCAACCAGTAATGCTGAAGAAGCTGAAACTGAATGGTTCTATGAAGACCTACAAGACCTTTTAGAACTAACACCCCCAAAAGATGTCCTTTTCATTATAGGGGACTGGAATGCAAAAGTAGGAAGTCAAGAAACACGTGGAGTAACAGATAAATTTGGCCTTGGAGTACGGAATGAAGCAGGGCAAAGAATAATAGAGTTTTGCCAAGAAAATGCACTGGTCATAGCAAACACCCTCTTCCAAGAACACAAGAGAAGACTCCACACATGGACATCACCAATGGTCAACACCGAAATCATACTGATTATATTCTTTGCAGCCAAAGAAGGAGAAACTCTATAGAGTCAGCAAAAATAAGATTAGGAGCTGAATGTGGCTCAGATCATGAACTCCCTATTGCCAAATTCATACTTAAACTGAAGAAAGTAGGGAAAACCACTAGACCATTCAGTATGACCTAAATCAAATCCCTTATGGTTATACACTGGAAGTGAGAAATAGATTAAGGGACTAGATCTTATAGAGTCCCTGATGAACTATGGACTGAGGTTCCTAACATTGTACAGGAGACAGGGATCAAGACCATGCCCATGAAAAAGATATGCACAAAAGCAAAATGGCTGTCTGGGGAGGCCTTGTAATTAGCTGTGAAAAGAAGAGAAGCAGAAAGCAAAGGAGAAAAGGAAAGATATAAGCATCCGAATGCAGAGTTTAAAAGAATGGCAAGGAAACACAAGAAAGCCTTCCTCAGCGATTAATACAAAGAAATAGAGGAAAACAACAGAATGGAAAAGACTAGAGATCTCTTCAAGAAAATTAGAGATAACAAAAAAAAAAAACACTTCATGCAAAGATGGGCTTGATAAAGGACAGAAATGGTATGGACCTAACAGAAGCAGAAGATATTAAGAAGAGGTGGCAAGAATACACAGAAGAAGTGTACAAAAAATATCTTCATGACCCAGATAATCACGATGGTGTGATCACTGACCTTGAGCCAGACATCCTGGAATGTGAAGTCAAGTGGGCCTTAGAAGCCATCACTATGAACAAAGCTTGTGGAGGTGATGGAATTCCAGTTGAGCTATTTCAAAATCTGAAAGATGATGCTGTGAAATCGCTGCACTCAATATGCCAGCAAATTTGGAAAACTCAGCAGTGGCCACAGGAATGGAAAAGGTCAATTTTTATTCCAATCCCAAAGAAAAGCAATGCTAAAGAATGTTCAAACTACCGCACAATGGCACTCATTTCACAACCTAGCAAAAGAACGCTCAAAATTCTCCAAGTCAGGCTTCAGCAATACATGAACCGTGAGCTTCCAGTTGTTCAAGGCGGTTTTAGAAAAAGCAGAGGAACCAGAGATGAAATTGCCAACATCCACTGGATCACTGAAACAGCAAGAAAGTTCCAGAAAAACATCTATTTCTGCTTTATTGACTATGCCAATACTTTGATAGTGTGGATCACAATAAAATGTGGACAATTCTGAAAGGGATTGGAATACCAGATCACCTGACCTGCCTCTTGAGAAATTTGCATACACGTCAGGAAGCAACAGCTAGAACTGGACATGAAACAACAGACTGGTTCCAAATAGGAAAAGGAGTTCGTCAAGGCTGTATATTGTCACCCTGCTTATTTAACTTATATGCAGAGTACATCATGAGAAATGCTGGGCTAGAAGCAGAAGTACAAGCTGGAATCAAGATTGCTGGGAGAAATATCAATAACCTCAGATATGTAGATGAAACCACCCTTATGTTAGAAAATGAAGAGGAACTAAAAAGCCTCTTGATGAAAGTGAAAGAGGAGAGTAAAATGTTGGCTTAAAGTTCAACATTCAGAAAATGAAGATCATGGCATCTGGTCCCATCACTTCATGGGAAATAGATGGGGAAACAGTGGAAACAGTGTCAGATTCTATTTTTCTGAGCTCCAAAATCACTGCAGATGGTGGCTGCATCCATGAAATTAAAAGACACTTACTCCTTGGAAGAAAAGTTATAACCAACATAGATAGTATATTGAAAAGCAGAGACATTACTTTGCCAACAAAGGTCCGTCTAGTCAAGGCTATGGTTTTTCCAGTGGTCATGTATGGATGTGAGAGCTGGAATAAAATGAAAGCTGAGCGCCGAAGAATTGATGCTTTTGAACTGTGGTGTTGGAGAAGACTCTTGAGAGTCCCTTGGACTGCAAGAAGATCCAACCAGTCCATTCTGAAGGAGATCAGCCCTGGGATTTCTTTGGAAGGATGATTCTAAAGCTGAAACTCCAGTACTTTGGCCACCTCATGCAAAGAGTTGACTCATTGGAGAAGACACTGATGCTGGGAAGGATTGGGGTCAGGAGGTGAAAGGGACGACAGAGGATGAGATGGCTGGATGGCATCACTGACTCGATAAATGTTAGTTGGAATGAATTCTGAGAGTTGGTGATAGACAGAAAGGCCTGGCATGCGATTCATGGGGTTGCAAATAGTTGGACATGACTGAGCAACTGAACTGAACTGAACTGAAATTTTGTAGACACATTCCTCTGTGAAAGATATGTGCAATTCTGTGCAATTAATTGCATAGATATATGCTATGCAATGTTTGGGCTTTTGATATAGCAAAACATAGCTTGTACAACTCAGATTTGGAAAAAGGTATCAGTTCACTTCAGTTGCTCAGTCGTGTCTGACTCTTGGTGACCCCATGAATTGCAGCATGCCAGGACTCCGTGTCCATCACTGTCTCAAGGAGTTCACTCAAATTCATGTCCGTGGTGTCGGTGATGCCATCCAGCATCTCATCCACTGTTGTCCCCTTCTCTTCCTGCACCCAGTCCCTCCCAGCATCAGCGTTTTCTCCAATGAGTCAACTCTTCCCATGAGGTGGCCAATGTTTTGAAGGTTCAGCTTTAGAATCATTCCTTCCAAAGAACATCCAGGGCTGATCTCCTTCAGAATGGACTGGCTGTATCTCCTTGCAGTCCAAGGGACTCTCAAGAGTCTTCTCCAACACAACAGTTCAAAAGCATCAATACTTTGGTGCTCAGCTTTCTTCATAGTCCAACTGTCACATCCATACGTGACCACTGGAAAAACCATAGCTTTGACTAGATGGAGCTTTGTTAGCAAAGTAATGTCTCTGCTTTTTAATATGCTATCTAGGTTGGTCATAATTTTCCTTCCAAGGAGTAAGCATCTTTTAATTTCATGGCTGCAGTCACCATCTGCAGTGATTTTGGAGCCCCAAAAATAAAGTCTGACACTGTTTCCAAAAATTCCCCTTCTATTTCCCATCAAGTAAGGAGACCACATGCCATGATCTTCATTTTCTGAATGTTGAGCTTTAAGCCATCTTTTTCACTCTCCTCTTTCACTTTCATCAAGAGGTTTTTAGTTCCTCTTCACTTTCTGTCATAAAGGTGGTGTCATCTGCATATCTGAGGTTATTGATATTTTTCCTGGCAATCTTGAGTCCAGCTTATGCTTCTTCCTGCCCAGCATTTCTCATGGTGCACTCTTCATATAAGTTAAATATGCAGGATGACAATATAAAGACTTGAAGTACTCCTTTTCCTCTTTGGAACCGGTCTGTCGTTCCATGTCCAGTTCTAACTGTAGCTTCCTGAGCTGCATACAGGTTTCTCAAGAGGCAGGTCAGGTGGTCTGATATTTCCATCTCTTTCAGAATTTTCCACAGATATTGTGATCCACACAAGTCTTTGGCATAGTCAGTAAAGCAGAAATAGATATTTATCTGGAACTCTCTTGCTTTTTCGAGGATCCCGCAGATGTTGGCAATTTGATCTCTGGTTCCTCTGCCTTTTCTAAAACCAGCTTGAACATCCGGAAGCTCACCTTTCACATATTGCTGAGGCCTGACTTGGAGAATTTTGAGCATTCCTTTACTAGCATGTGAGATGAGTGCAATTGTGCAGTAGTTTGAACATTCTTTGGCATTGCCTTTCTTTGGGATTGGAATGAAAACTGACTTTTTCCAGTCCTGTGGCCACTGCAGATTTTTCCAAATTTTCTAGCAAATGGAATGCAGCACTTTCACAGCATCATCTTTCAGGATTTGGAATAGCTCCACTGGAATGCCATCACCTCCACTAACTTTGTTCGTACTGATGCTTTCTAAGGCGCACTTGACTTCTCATTCCTAGATGTCTGGCTCTAGATGAGTGATCACACCATCGTGATTATCTCAGTCGTGAAGATCTTTTTTGTACAGGTCTCCTGTGTATTCTTGACACCTTGTCTTAATATCTTCTGCTTCTGTTAGGTCCATACCATTTCTGCCCTTTATCGAGCCCATCTTTGCATGAAATGTTCCCTTGGTATCTCTAATTTTCTGGAAGAGATATCTAGTCTTTCCCATTCTGTTGTTTTCCTCTATTTCTTTGCATTGATTGCTGAGAAGGCTTTCTTATGTTTCCTTGCCATTCTTTTAAACTCTGCATTTAGATGCTTATATCTTTCCTTTTATCTTTTGCTTTTTGCTTCTCTTCTTTTCACAGCTAATTATAAGGCCTCCCCAGACAGCCATTTTGCTCTTTTGTATTTCTTTTCTTTGGAGATGGTCTTGATCCCTGTCTCCTGTATAATGTTATGAACCTCTGTCCATAGTTCATCAGGCACTATCTATCAGATCTAGATGCTTAAATCTATTTCTCACTTTCACTGTATAATCACAACGGATTTGATTTATGTTATACCTGAATGATCTAGTGGTTTTCCCTACTTTCTTCAATTTAAGTCTGAATTTGGCGATAAGGAGGTCATGACCTGAATCATAGTCAGCTGCTGGTTTTATTTTTGCTGACTCTATAGAGCTTCTCCTTCTTTGGCTGCAAAGATTACAATCAGTCTGATTTTGGTGTGGACCATCTGGTTATGTCCATGTGTAGTCTTCTCTTGTGTTGTTAGAAGAGGGTGTTTGCTATGACCAGTGTATTCTCTTGGCAAAACTCTATGAGCCTTTGCCCTGCTTCCTTCCATACTCCAAGGCCAAATTTGCCTATTACTCCAGGTGTTTCTTGACTTCCTACTTTTGCATTCCAGTCCCCTATAATGAAAAGGATATTTTTTTTCAGTGCTAGTTCAAAAAGGTCTTGTAGGTCTTCATAGAACCTTTTAACTTCAGCTTCTTCAGTGTTACTGGTTGAGGCATAGACTTGGATTACTGTATAGCAGCTAGAAAACAAAAATTTTAAAGTTTGTGCATAGCGTCTGAGAATCCAAGAAGTCTTTTCTATTTTTCCAAAGAATTTTAGATTAGGCTTTATTTCATTGATTTGATTTTACTATGGAAATAATCAGTTTGAGATCCATCCTCTTAGAACAAAATTTTAAGTATAAAATATATTATTATTTGACATAATATTTTGAAGTGTAATGCTGTGGAGCAGAATTCTAGTGGTTATTTTTTCTTGCTTGACTGAAACTTCATGCCCTAGTTTTTCTTCACATGTTATAATACCTGTGTATTTTCCTTGTTTGAGTCATTACTTTGGCTACATGGTAGGGCTAAAACACAACAAACATTTGAATGTGTCACTTTGTATATTACCACTGCAATGTTACCAGGGTATGTTTAAAAACTGGGACTTACATGTAGTTACCTACTCCCAAAACATAATTAACACATTCAGATAAAGTTTTACTGAATTGTTAAATTCAGATAACGTGTTACTGTAATCTGAATCATAAAAATTAGCTAAAGCCCAAATACCAACAATCATCAAAGTATTTTTAGTAGTGTCATATGGTGTGTGTGTGTATACTCAGTTGTGTCCAAATATTCGTGATCCCATAGACTGTAGCCCGTAGCCCACCAGGCTCCTCTGTTCATGGGCTTCTCCGGGCAAGAACACTGGAGTGGATTGCCATGTCCTCCTCCAGGTGATCTTCCTAACCCAGCGATTGAACCTGAGGCTCTTATGTCTCCTGCATTGGTAGGTTCTTTATTACTAATGTCACTTGGGAAGCCCTGTCTTGTGGTAAGAGGACGAAAAAACTAAGATTAAATTTACTGAAATTAATTTTGTTTCCACTTAAATCCATCTTCATGTAATATTAATTTCTAAATTAATATTACATGTTTTTGAAAATTTTATGATATTAACAATGAAAGAATTTAGGAACAATCTATGACCAATGAAAACAATCTATGAATGCAATGTAAATATTTTAATCTAGTTGAAACATTGATTTTAATTTATCTTTATAAGCATAACTTGTTCAGAAATAATTGGCCAATGCCAATGACATATCTGTTTCCATGGGAACTATAGAAATATTACTGCAAGTATCTTCCTTTGTGAATGTGAGGAACCATTTTCAGGTAAAAATTCACATGTATGTATATATACATACACACAAATAGTTTTAATTTTGTCATTTATTTCTACTTAAACTTGAAATGTTTCAATTAATACTGATGAATACAAGCTTAGTGATTATATATTCAGACTTTTTATGGATAAAATTAAGAGATCAATTTGGTTAACAATTAATTATTCTGCTACATATTTCATAATAGATGGAGAATCTGGACACAAGTTAAACAGTCTTATTATCATAAAATATATTTTATTTTTAGATACAAACATTGATTAAGAAATAGTGTATATTTTGCACATATTTGCAAATTTGTATCTCTTTCTCCTTGTATAACAAGTCAGTTTTGGCAAATTCCCTTTCATAAAGAATAAAAAAGTTTTATTCCTTCTTGAATGAATTTAAAGATGTGAAACAAAATTATTGTTGAAACCAATAATACTTTTTTTAACTTTTCATTAAATATTTGCCAATGAAATTGTGTTTAAATCATTCTTATCTCATCTTTCATCTCTCCTATAGTTTTCATATTCTGGGAAATATATCTGACCATCAGTATATTTAAAAATTACTTGGGTCAACGGTGTCTCCTGTCATGTGTAGACACCTAAAGAATTCTTTCCTGGTAAAAGTAAAAGTTAAGTGTTTCTCAAACTGTCAGGAGTGATAGTTCCAAATGTTTCTCTTACACATCCTTCCACCTGCCATAGTTGAGATAGATTTCAAAGTTTAGTAAGGTGTATCAGTTCAGTTCAGTGGCTCAGTTGTGTCCAACTCTTTACAATACAATCGACTGCAGCACCTCAGGCTTCCTTGTCCATCACCAACTCCTGGAGCTTAATTAAACTCATGTCCATCAAGTCGGTAATGCCATCCAACCATCTTATCCTCCGTTGTCCCTTTCTCCTCTGGCCTTCAAACATTCCCAGCATCAGGGTCTTTTCAAATGAGTCAGTTCACATCAGATGGCCAAAGTATTGAAAATCAGCTTCAGCATCAGTTCTTCCAATGAAAATTCAGGTCGGATTTCTATTAGGATTGATTGGTTGGATCTCCTTGCAGTCCAAGGGACTCTCAAGAATCTTCTCCAATACCACAGCTCAAAAGCATCAATTCTTTGGCACTCAGCTTACTTTATAGTCCAACTCTCATATCCATACAAGACTACTGGAAAAACCATAGCTTTGACTAGATGGAACTTTGTTGGCAAAGTAATGTCTCTGCTTTTTAATATGCTGTCTAGATTGGTCATAGCTTTTCTTCCAATGAGCAAGCACCTTTCAATTTCATGGTTATTGAAGGTTAAAGATGGTCAAATCACCATTTTTAGTGATTTTGGAGCCCCCAAAACTGAAGTCTCTTACTGTTTCCATTGTTTCTCCATCTATTTGCCATAAAGTGATGGGACCAGATGTCATGATTTTGGTTTTCTGAGTGTTGAATTTTAAGCCAAGTTTTTCACTATCTTTTTTCACTTTCATCAAGAGGCTCTTTAATTATTCTTTGCTTTCTTCCATAAGGATGGTGTCATTTGTGTATCTGAGCTTATTGATATTTCTTCTGGCAATCTTTATTCCATCTTGTGCTTCATTTAGCCTTGCATTTCACATGATGTACTCTGCATATAAGTTAAATAAGCTGGGTGACAGTATACAGCCCTGGTGTACTCCTTTCCAGATTTGGAACCAGTATATTGTTATATATCAAGTTCTAGCTATTACTTCTTTACCTACATACATATTTCTCACAAGGCAGGTATGGTGGTCTGGTATTCCCATCCTTTGAAGAATTTTCCACAGTTTGTTCTGATTTACATAGTCAAAGACTTCAGCATAATTAATAAAGCAGAAGTAGATGCTTTTCTGGAACTCTCTTGCTTTATCAATGATCTAATGGATGTTGGCAATTTGATCTCTGGTTCTTCTGCTTTTTCTAAATCCACCTTGAAAATCTTGAAATTCATGGTTCACATACTGTTGAAGCCTGGCTAGGAGAATGTTGAGCATTACTTTGCTAGCATGTGAGATGAGTGCAATTGCACAGTAGTTTGAACATTCTTTGGCATTATCTTTCTTTGGGGTTGGAATGAAAAATGACTTTTTCCAGTACTCTGTCCACTGCTGAGTTTTTCAGATTTGCAGGCATATTTAGTGCAGCACTTTGGTAGCATCATCTTTTAAGATTTGAAATAGCTCAACTGGAATTCTATCCCTTCCACTAGCTCTGTTCATAGTGATGCTTCAAAAACCCCACTTTACTTCACATTCTAGGATGACTTGCTCTAGGTGAATGATCACTTTTGTGGTTATCTTGGTCATTAATATCTTTTTTGTATAGTTCTTCTGTGTATTCTTGCCACCTCTTCTTAATATCTTCTGCTTCTGTTAGGTTTATATAATTTCTGTCCTTTATTGTGTCCATTTTTGCATGAAATATTCCCTCGATATCTCTAGTTTTCTTGAAGAGATCTCTAGTCTTTCCCATTCTATTCCTATTCTATTTCTTTGCATTGATCACTGAGGAAGCCTTTCTTACCTCTCCTCACTATTCTTTGGAACTCTGGATTCAGATGAGTATATCTTTCCCTTTCTCTTTTGCCTTTCACTTCTTTTCTCAGTTATTTGTAAAATCTCTTCAGAAAATAATTGTTTCCTTTTTGCATTTCTTTTTCTTGAGGATGTTCATGATCACTGCTCCCTGTACAATGTCAGGAACCTCAGCCCATAGTTCTTGAGGCACTCTGTCCACCAGGCCTAATCCCTTGAATCTATTTGTCACTTTCACTGTATAATCATATGGGATTTGATTTTGGTCATACCTGACTCATCTATTGGTTTTCCCTACTTTCTTCAATTTAATTCTGCATTTGGCAATAAGAAATTCAAGGTCTGAGCCACAGTCCACTCCTGGTCTTATCTTTGCTGACTGTATAGAGCTTCTCTATCTTTGACTGCAAATAATATAATCAATCTAATTTTGGTATTGACCATCTTGTGTATCAGTCATTGCCTATAATAAGAGGGGTTGGTATGCTGTGAGTACAACTGTCTTAAAGAAATGTTTGCAGGGCTTTTCCCTCAGGTAATTTATTTTCTTGAGATAGGATATGAGCTGAAAGATGTTTTTTAATATCTTGCCACATCCTCCAGATGTATGAAGACCATATAATTTATCTTCCAAAACATGGTATTTTTTTGACAGAAAGTGAAAATGAAATTTGCTCAGTTGTGCCTGACTCTTTGTGACCGCATGGGCTATACAGTCCATGGAATTCTCCAGGCCTGAATGCTGGAGTGGGTATTCTTTCCCTTCTCCAAAGGATCTTCCCAACCCAAGGATTGAACCCAGGTCTCCCACCCTGCAGGCAAATTCTTTACCAGATGAGCCACAAGGGAAGCCCCTTTCTGACAGAAGAGGTAGCTAAAAGAGCTCCATATATATCTGAAATATTTTTTTATTTTCTGGCAAATTAATTTCACTAAATAGACAGACATATAAAGTAGCTCTATTCAAAATTTACTTTTAATCATATAATTGCCAAAGAAAATATTGCAATATGTCCTCTGCAAATCTAAAGGACATTTAAAAACATATTTTAAATTGATTTTCTGAAATATTACAAATGATATAAGAGAAGCTACGTATACTTTTTTTTTCTTCTTTAAGAATGAGTATTTTTTTCAATATGGTCTTACAGTTGTAATTTTTTGGAATTCTACCTATACCATCTTAAAAACTGCATTTATGATTAATAAATTTGAACTTATTAATAGTTTCAATTGACTCTTCTGATAACTATGCTCTCTTAATTGAGCACATTTTCACTGAACACATGTTGAAAGTGAAGGTGAAAGTGAAGTCACTCAATTGTGTCCGACTCTGTGACCCCACGGACTGTAGTCTACCAGGCTCTTTCATCCATGGGATTTCCCAGGCAAGAGTACTGGAGTGGGTTGCTATTTCGTTCTCCAGAGGATCTTTCTGACCCAGGGATCAAACCCAGGTTTCCCCACATTGTATGCAGACACTTTACCATCTGTGCCACCAGGGAAGTCACATGTTGAGGTTCCTGTTAATCTCAAATGAAAATATGGTAGTGTTAAGTATTCTCAATTTTATTTATTTATTTATATTTGCCTAAAATACATCAATAAAGTATTTCCATAGGAGGTATGTTTTTATTCATTTCAGAGTTATTTTTTGCAAACATTTTCAAAGAGAATCCTAATGAAATAAGTGATCTATCTCTACATATGATTCTTTTGGATGTTTGAAAAATCTGACGTTGCTGTGTTTGAGTTCCATTATATCCTGCCAAAATTAATCTTTGAAACATAGGGTCTCCTTCAAATGTTGTATCCCACAGGGGTAGCTATTACAAAGCCCAATTATAACATTTATAATCTCGAGCAGTTTTGAAGTCATTGAACTTGTTAAGTGTCTTCATTGTATTGTATAGGGACAAGTTTTAAGGCCTTAAAAATAAGAATAATTAACTAAAACTTTTAGAAAATTATCCTTGTCCCTAACTTATTGTTTGTTTTTATTGTCAATTACTTGTAGCTGGTTTTGAATGAGATGCAACAAAAACTTACAAAATTCTTCACTAAAATTCCAAAACCTCCCTGAGATGCTGTATTATTTTCAGTCATTCTTCACAAGTTCAAACATTTCTAAAATTCAAATTGCTAATGGATAGCAGAAAGAGAAAGCATATTTTGTCGTTTTATTTTTTCAATATCAGCTTTATAGAAAAAATTGTCCGTTGACCTGTGAATATTTTCAATTATTTGTAAAATTTTCGACCATAGATTATATTCTACTTGTGTGAATATCACGTCTGGTTTGCTTTTAAAATATGAATTACGAATGAATCACAATAAATTCCAACTACATATCTTTTCCACCCTTTTCTCAACTTGAGCAAACAATATATATTCATGATAAATTTAAATATATATATAATTTTTAGCAGAGTAACACAGCACACATAATTTTTTCTTTGAATATTTTTAATTAAGTCTCAAGAGGATTCTTAACATTGTCAGATTGCTTGCCTTCAACAGAATAAATTTATAAAGCTTTATTTTAACTCAATAAAATGAAAGGAAAAAATCAAACTATCATTGAAATGAACTGATTATCTATTTGAAATCTCTGATTTAAGAGTACTGTTTTCTATCTTTTAACTTTGTACCTATTTATTCTGTTTACTGAGCCAAAACATTTATAATAATCACTTTAATTTTTGTGTGTACAGACAAATTTGCAATAGAAAATGAGGAAAATAATTTTTACATAGTCATTTGATCTAAATGAAAATTCATGCTTCACAAAGTGTTATATAAGAGAACCTCTTGCATCTGAACCTAACTCATCAGTGTAAGGGGATTTTTTTAAATAATCCCTAACATCTAAATAGATGCTGACACTTCTTAAGCAAGCATGTATCTTCTGGCTTCATGTAGTCAGTGATGTCACTATTCCCAGTGGTGAATCATTAAAGTGACATAGTAAACTCATTACCAAATTTAAAGGGAAATAAATTTGAAGCATACTTTTTATGAAAAATGTATACTACTCCATTTAAATTATTTATTGTAAAATAAGAAATAAACATCAGAAAACCATAAAATAAACAAATCATTGTATACTTAGACCTGGAGATTGCAAACTTTTTTTTTTTCCTGTAATGAATAAGATAGTAAATATTTTATACATTCTGAGACATGTGGTATTATCACAATAACTCAATTCTGCTATTTCAAGGTGAAATCATCCATAGGCAGTATGTAAATAAGTTGATTTTATTATTTTCAATAAAATTTTATTTTCAAAAATAGGAGGAAGACCATATTTGGCTAACAGCTGTAATTTACCAACCCCTTTATATCATCCTCTATAGCAAGAATATGTAGATTCTCTACAAACTCCATGACTGGAATGTTTGGCCTCAGTTGTCTTTCATGTAAAACATATATACATAACCTATAATTTCCTGAGGTTCCACTGACCCAGATTATTTGACTGAGTAAAGACATGTAGTTATCACTAGTTAACTTTCAAGTTTCTCCTACTGATAAATTAAATACTATTTAGGTATCCTATAAAAGGCCAACCTAGATAGCATATTCAAAAGCAGAGACATTACTTTGCCAACAAAGGTTCACCTAGTCAAGGCTATGGTCTTCCCTGTGGTCATGTATGGATGTGAGAGCTGGACTGTGAAGAAGGCTGAGCACTGAAGAATTGATGCTTTTGAACTGTGGTGTTGGATAAGACTTAGAGTCCCTTGGACTGCAAGGAGATCCAACCAGTCCATTCTGAAGGAGATCAGCCCTGGGATTTCTTTGGAGGGAATGATGCTAAAGCTGAAACTCCAGTATTTTGACCACCTCATGCGAAGAGTTGACTCATTGGAGAAGACTCTGATGCTGGGAGGGATTGGGGGCAGGAGGAGAAGGGGATGACAGAGGATGAGATGGCTGGATGGCATCACTGACTCGATGGATGTGAGTCTGGGTGACCTCTGGGAGTTGGTGATGGACAGGGAGGCCTGGCGTGCTGCAGTTCATGGGGTCGCAAAGAGTCGGACACGACTGAGCGACTGATCTGATCTAATCTGATCTGATAAAAGGCCATGACTGAATTTAAAATACAAAGTAGAGATATATGAAGCACAATTGTTTACTTAAATGCAAATGTGTATAATAGTATTTAGTCAGAAAAATACAGGACAAATGGTTATTTGATAACTTGGGAAAACTTGTGTCTCAGAAATAATGTGGCCCACAGACTTGGCTAACTAAGTGAAATTATGAGCCATGCCTTGTAGGGTCACCCAAGATAGACACATCATGGTGGACAGTTCTGACAAAACCTGGTGCACTGGTGAAAAGAATGTCAAACCACTGCAGCATTTTTGCCTTGAGAACCCCAAGAATAGTATGAAAAGACAAAAAAATATATGACACTGAGAGATGAATTTATCAGGTTTGTAGGTACCCAATAAACAACTGGAGAAGAGCTGAGAAATAGCTCCAGAGGGAATGAAGAGGCTGAGCCAAGCAGAAACAACACGCAGTTGAGGATATGTCTGGTGGTGAAAGTAAAGGCCAGTGATGTAAAGAACAATGTTACATGGGAATCTGGAAGGTTAGGTCAATGAAGCAAGATAAATTGGAAGTGGTCATGTAGGAGATGGCAAGAGTGGACATCAACATTTCAGAAATCAGTCAACTAAAGTGGATGGGAATGGGTGAATTTAACTCAGATGACCATTATATCTACTACTGTGGGCAAGAATCCCTTAGAAGAAATGGAATAGTCCTCATCACCTACATAAGAGTCTGAAATTCAGTGCTGCTGCTAAGTCGCTTCAGTCGTGTCTGACTCTGTGCGATCCCATAGACGGCAGCCCACCAGGCTCCTCTGTCCCCGGGATTCTCCAGGCAAGAATACTGGAGTGGGTTGCCAGTTCCTTCTCCAATGCATGAAAGTGAAAAGTGAAAGTGAAGTCGCTCAGTCATGTCCGACTCTTAGCGACCCCATGGACTGGAGCCTACCAGGCTCCTCCGTCCATGGGATTCTCCAGGCAAGAGTACTGGGGTGGGGTGCCATTGCCTTCCCCCCTGAAATGCAGTACTTGGGTGCAATCTCTAAAATGACAGAATGATCTGTTTCCAAGGCACAACATTCAATATCACAGTAATCCTCGTCTATGTCCAGACCACATGCCAAAGATGCTGAAGTTGAACGGTTGTATGATGACCTACAAGACCTTCTAGAACTAATATTAAAAAAAAAAAAGTCCATTTCATCATAGGGGACTGGCATGCAAAAGTAGGAAGTCAAGAGATACCTGGAGTAACAGGCAAGTTTGGCCTTGGAGTACAAAATGAGGCAAGGCAAAGGTCAAAAGAACTTTGTGTTATCCTTCCAACAATGCAAGAAATAACTCTACACATGGACATCACCAGATGGTCTACACTGAAATCAGATTGGTTATTTTCTTTGCAGCCAAAAACAGAGACACTCTACAGAGTCAGCAAAAACAAGACCAGGAGTTGATTGTGGCTCAGATCATGAACCCTTATTGAAAAATTCAGACTTAAATTAAAGAAAGGAGGGAAAACCAATAGGCCATTCAGATATAACCTAAATCAAATCCCTTATGATTTTACACTGTTAATGACAAATAGGTCAAGGGATTAGATCTAACAGAAAGAGTTCCTGAAAGACTATTGACAGAGGTTTGTAACATTGTACAGGAGGTGTGACCAAAACCATCCCCCCAAAAAAGAAGTACAAAAAGGCAAAATGGTTGTCTGAAGAGACCTTACAAATAGCTGAGAAAAGAAGAGAAGTGAAAGGCAAAGGAGAAAAGGAAAGATATACCCATCTGAATGCAGAGTTCCAAAGAATAGCAAGGAGAGGTAAGAAAGCCTTCCTCAGTGATCAATACAAAGAAATAGAGGAAAACCATAGAATGGGAAAGACTAGATATCTCTTCCAGAAAATTAGAGATACTAGGGGAACATTTCATGCACAGATGTGCTCAATAAAGGAAAGAAATGGCATGAACCTAGCAGAAGCAGAAGATATTAAGAAGAGGTGGCAAGAATATGCAGCAAACTATATATAAAAGAAAGAAAGAAAGAAAATCTTAATGACCTGGATAACCACGATGATGTGATCACTCAAGTAGAGCCAGACATTTTGGAGTGTGAAGTCCAGTGGACCTTAGGAAACATCACTATGAACAAAGCTAGTGGAGGTGATGGAATTCCAGTTGAGCTTTTTCAAGTCCCCAAAGATGATGCTGTGAAAGTGTTCCACTCAATATGCTAGCAAAGTTGGAAAACTCAGCAGTGGACCAGGACTGGAAAAAGTCAGTTTTCATTCCAATTGCAGTGAAAGGCTATGTCAAAAAATGATCAAACTAATGCACAATTGCACTCATCTTACCTGCTAGCAGAGTAATGCTCAAAATTCTCTAAGCTAGGCTTCAACAGTATGTGAACCAAGAACATCTAGATGTTCAATGGAGATTTAGAAAAGGCAGAGGAACCAGAGATCAAATTGCCAACATCCGTTTGATCATAGAAAAAGGAAGAGAATTACAGAAAAAAAAATCTACTTCTGCTTCATTGACTACATGAAAGCCTTTGACTGTGTGAATCACAACAAACTGTGGAAAATTATTAAAGAGATGGGAAAGAGATGGGCTTTCCTGGTAATTTAACTGGTAAAGACTCTGCCTTCAATGCAGGAGACCCCAGTTTGATGTCTGGGTAGAGAAGATTTGCCTGAGAATGGATACTCTACTCAGTTTAGTATTCTTGGGCTTCCCTAGTGGCTCAGTTGGTAAAGAATCTGCCTACAATTCAGGAGGCCTGGGCTTAATCGCTAAGTTGGGATGATGCCCTGGAGAAGGGAACAGCTACCCACTCCAGTATTCTGCCCTGGAGAATTCCATGGACTCTATAGTGCACAGTGCTGCAAAAAGTCAGACATGAGTGATCGATTTTCACTTTCACTTATCTGTCTCCTGAGAAATCTGTATGCAGGTCAAGAAGCAACAGTTAGCATCAGACCTGGAGCAACAGACTAATGCCAAATTGGAAAGGTATTTGTCAAGGCTGTATAGCAACTAAAGAACTTCTTGATGAAGGTGAAAGAGGGGAGTGAAAAATCTGGCTTAAAGCTCAACATTCAAAAAAATTAAGATCATATCATCTGGTCCCATTACTTCATAGCAAATAGATGGAGAAACAATGGAAACAGTGTTGGACTTAATTTTCTCAGTCTCCAAAATCACTGCTGATGCAGCCATGAAATTAGAAGACGTTTGCTCCTTGGGAGAAAATGACAAAACTAGACAGCAAATCAGAGATATTACTTTGCCAACAAATGTCCATCTAGTCAAAGCTAAGGGTTTTCCAGTATTCATACATGTTTGTGAGAGTTGGTCCATAATGAAGAATGAGAGCCAAATAACTCATGTTTTTGAACTATAGGGTTGGAAAAGACTCTTGAGAGTCCCTTGGACTACAAGGAAATCCAACCAGTCAATTCTAATGAAAATCAATCCTGAATGTTCACTGGAAGGACCGATGTTGAAGTTGAAGCTCAAATACTTTGGCCATCTGATTGAAAGAGCCTACTCCTTAGAAAAGACTCTGATGCTGGAAACAATTGAAGACAGGAGTAGAAGGGGATGACAGAGCCTGAGATAGTTGGATGGCATCACTGACTCAATGGGCATTGGTTTGAGCAAGCTCATGGGGAAGGACAGGGAAGCTTGGCATGCTGCAGTTCATGGGGTCACAGAGTGCTGGATATGACTGAGATACTGTGCAATGATGATGATGCTCAATGAACATTGTGTTTTTATGGCCAAAATGACCTGATGACTCTCTTAGAAGACCTAGTAACCATAACATTTTGGAATATTTTGGGGTATATATTGTATTATTCAGTGACTTCAAGTCTTAGCCAAAAATGTACAGAAAATATCACCCTTTTAGTAGGTATAACGTATGTGTTATGCATGCACGTATGTATCTATCAATCCATCCATCTCTCTTTTCAGTTATACATGCTTTCTTAATGAATTTCTTCAAAAGTCTTTTGGGACTTTGTATAATCTTTTATGTATAAACATATAATCTTTTTTATCTTTGCATATTAAAACATATCATTTGATATATGAAGCAGAATTTACAAAAAAATGAGATTATAGTGTTCCAAAGAGTTATATTAAAAGTTATAAATGTTATATTTCCAATGATTTATGAATCAATTGTTACTACATAAATTGGTGTCCCAAGTGGTTCTAATGGTAAAGAACCAGTCTACCAATGCACGAGATATGAGACTCAAGTTTGATCCCTAGTTCAGGAAGATTCGCTGCAGGAGGGCATGGTAATCCACTGCAGTATTCTTGTCTGAAGAATCCCCTGGACAGAAGAGTCTAGTGGGGTAGAGTCCATAGGATTGAAAAGAATTTGACATGACTGAAATTAAAAGACGCTTACTCCTTGGAAGGAAAGTTATGTCCAAACTAGATACCATATTCAAAAACAGAGGTCCGTTTAGTCAAGGCTATGGTTTTCCCAGTGGTCATGTATGGATGTGAGAGTTGGACTGTGAAGAAAGCTGAGCACCGAAGAATTGATGTTTTTGAACTGTGGTGTTGGAGAAGACTCTTGAGAGTCCCTTGGACTGCAAGGAGACCCAACCAGTTCATCCTAAAGGAGACCAGTCCTGGGTGTGCATTGGAAGGCTGATGCTAAAGCTGAAACTTCAGTACTTTGGCCACCTCATGCAAAGAGTTGACTCATTGGGAAAGACCCTGAAGCTGGGAGGGAATGGGGGCAGGAGGAGAAGGGGATGACAGAGAATGAGATGGCTGGATGGTATCACCGACTTGATGCACATGAGTTTGGGTGAACTCCAGGAGCTGGTGATGGACAGGGAGGCCTGGCATGCTGCAATTCATGGGGTTGCAGAGACAGACACAGCTGAGGGACTGAACTAAAATGACCTGAAGCAACTTAGCATGCATGCATGCATTACAGAAATTATCCTTTGTGTCAAAATTTCACTGCTCTTAAGTTTCACTAAAGACTGAAAATTTTGGAGTTAATATATTTTAGAATATTATACTATGATGAGGGGAGCAGTTTAATTATTTATATCTAATGCAATTTTAATTCAAGATGGCAAAGAAATAAGTGTAATCCTATTTTAAAAACTAGTGAGACTTTTGGAAAAAAAATCATGATTTTTAAGATACCTCAATATTGTGAAAGAGTTTGAAAATAATAATTAGCCATGAGGTAAAACTGTATAACTTCAAACATTATAACAATGATATTAAGAAGTAAAAATTCAATGTGAAATTAAACAAGGTGTATTCTTCATTGTAATTCTGTTTTTCTCAGTTTGAAAATGTTTTACAAGATTTATATTTATCTATTATAAAATTATTTTCCCTGATTTTATAACTTCATAATGTTTATCTAAAACAACTAGTATTATTATTGAATAATGGAAGTATTAAAATTCTTATGGTCAGTTCCAGATTTTCAAAACTTTTCAAAAATCGTTTGATGTCGAAACAAATGAATGTCAGAAAATAAGCTCTCAGTCTTAGTTTAGGATTAAGTTACAGCTGCAAATAATAGTTTTAGATTCGGGATTCAAGAAGGTTTGTTTGGAAGCCATGCTGTGATCTCTATAGCCGAGATTAATAATTTTTGGAAGCCATGGCATTTCACTGGAAAAGTAATTATTTTTCAGGACATGATAACCACAGGTATCATTCTAAGAGATAACCAATCTGATTAGTGAAGATTACTAAGAACATTTCATTAGAAGTTTAAAGCAGAGGGAGGCAGAACATTTTCCAAGGTAAAGAAAATTACCTCATTTTCAAAATCTGTACCAGTGGGTAGAATGAGAATAATATTTTGTCCATTTAAAGGAAAGCTAGCAGGAGGTAAATCAGATATAATTATTTTCATTTTCAAAATTGAACTTTAATCCTATTTTGCAACTTAATTCTGATAAAGGCTGGAAAACTAATCTCAGTCCATTCCACCCTGTCTCTAACTCCCTGCTAAGGAGAGAATTGAACTAGCCCTACTCTCATAAGCGTAATTTGTTTAGTATAGTAGATAAATAATCATGTTACTTCACCCAATAGGCACATTGCAGGCACAATCAACTCTATGGCTTAGTATTCATACAACTGAGAGGTAAAGTTATGGCAAATAGTTGGACAAGTTACACTCTTAATGATACTTATTATTTTCTTAGTTGTTGACTAGAAAGGCTTTTATGTAATTTGGTTTGCTATTTACATTGTAAAACCTTACTGTGTAGTACCTTTTTAAAATATTCTCTAATCACTGTGATCATTATTGGCATTGATGATGACATGTTTTCTAAGCACAGCATAATCCACAAGAATATAATACTAAAATAACTAAAGGCTCTGCATCCAATTGCTAACCCAAAGAATTTCCTTTGCTACCCTACTCAAGCCTGATGAGGGACCTGAAGCTTCTTTGTCTTACTGTTATTTATTTATTTATTTTGGTGTCCTTCCATTGAGATAAATTCCCTTTTGACTGATTGGCCAAATAATGCATACAGGAGCTCCTCATTCCACTGAAAATTGTCTCAGGATAATTTGTGTGTTGACTAAGTATGTGGTATATATTATTCATTTAATGAGTGTTAATTATTAATAATTATGTGATATCAGGATGATCATAACTTCTTTTTTTATTTTTTGTGTTAAGAAATGCAAGTATAAATTGATTACAAATAAAAGGGGTTGAATTCTCAAGAAGCATAAATTTGGTTAAACTTCTGAAACATGTAGTTGTTGTTCAGTTGCTCAGGTCTGCCTGACTATTTGCAGCCCCATGGACTGCAGCAATCCAGGCTTCTCTGTACTTCAACATCTCCCAGAGATGCTCAAACTCATGTCCATTGAGTCAGTGATGCCATCCAACCATCTCTTCCTTTATAGTCCCCATCTACCCTGCCTTTAATCTTTCAAGCATCAGGGACTTTTCTAATGAGTCATCTCTTCCAATCAAGTGGCCAAAATATTGGAACTTCAACTTCAGCATTAGTCCTTCCAGTGAATATTCAGGACTGATTTCCTTTAGGATTAACTGGTTTGATCTCCTTGCATTCCAAGGTACTCTTTAGAGTAGTCTCCAATATGGCAGTTCAAAAACATCAGTCCTTTGGTGCTCATCTTTCTTTATGATCCGACTCTCACGTCCATAAATGACTACTGGAAAACACATACCTTTGATCAGATGGACCTTTGTAGGCAAAGTAATGTTTCTGATTTTTAATATGTTCTAGGTTGATCAGAGTTTTTCTTCCAAGGAGTAAACTTCTTTTGGTTTCATGGCTGCAGTCACCATATGCAATGATTTCGGAGTCTAAGAAAACACTCTGCCACTCTTTCCATTGTTCCTCCATCTATTTTCCATGAAGTGATGGGACCAGATGCCATGATCTTAGTCTTTTTTAATGCTGAGTTTTAAGCTAGCTTTTTCACTCTCTTTCACTTTCATCAAGAGGCTCCTCAGTTGCTTTTCACTTTCTTCTGTAAGGATGGTGTCATCTGCTTATCTGAGGTTATTGGTATTTCTCCTGGCAATCTTGATTCCAGCTTGTGCTTCATCTGGCCTGGCATTTCACATGATGCACTCTGCATATAAGTCAAACAAGCGGGGTGACAATATACAGCCTTGACGTACTCCTTTCCCAATTTTGAGCTAGTTCATTATTCTATGTCCAGTTCTAACTGTTGCTTCTTGACTTGCATGCAGCTTTCTCAGGAGTCAGGTAAGATCTGGTATTCCAACCTCTTTAAGAATTTTCCAAAGTTTGTTCTGATCCACAAAGTCAAAAAATTTAGCATTGTCAATGAAGCATTAGATGAGTTTTTTGAAACTCTCTTGCTTTTCCTATGATCCAATGGATGTTGGCGATTTGATCTCTGGTTCCTCTGCCTTTTCTAAATCCAGGTTGAACATCTGGAAGTTCTCGGTTCATGTACTATTGTAGCCAAACTTGGAACATATTGAGTATCACTTTGCTAGTGTGTGAAATGAATGAAATTTTGTGGTACTTTGAACATTCTTTGGCATTGTCTTTCTTTGTGATTGGAATGAAAACTGACCTTTTCCAGTCCTGTGACCACTGCTGAGTTTTCCAAATTTACTGACATGTTTAGTGCAGTACTTTAACAGCATCATGTTTTAGGATTTAATATAGCTCTGCTGGAATTACATCACCTTTACTAATGTTGTTCATAGTGATTCTTCCTAAGATCCACTTGGCTTCACACTCAGGATGTCTGGCCCTAGAGGAGTGATCACACCATCCAGGTTATCTAGTTCATTAAGATCTCTTTTGTATAGTTCTTCTGTTTTTGAATGTTTAGTTTTAAGCCAGCTTTTTTATCCCCTCTTTTACCTTCATCAAGAGGCTCTTTAGTTCCTCTTCACTTTCTGCCTTAAATGTGATGTCATTTGCATATCTGAATTTACTACCATTTATCCTGGCAACTAGTAAAGTAATGCTCAAAATTCTCCAAGCCAGGCTTCAGCAATATGTGAACCGTGAACTTCCTGATGTTCAAGCTGGATTTAGAAAAGGCAGAGGAACCAGAGATCAAATTGCCAACACCCGCTGGATCATGGAAAAAGCAAGAGAGTTCCAGAAAAACATCTATTTCTGCTTTATTGACTATGCCAAAGCCTTTGACTGTGTGGATCACAATAAACTGTGGAAAATTCTGAGAGAGATGGGAATACCAGACCACCTGATCTGCCTCTTGAGAAATCTGTATGCAGGTCAGGAAGCAACAGTTAGAACTGGTCATGGAACAACAGATTGGTTCCAAATAGCAAAAGGAGTACGTCAAGGCTGTATATTGTCACCATGTTTATTTAACTTATATGCAGAGTACATCATGAGAAATGCTGGACTGGAAGAAACACAAGCTGGAATCAAGATTGCTGGGAGAAATATCAATAACCTCAGATATGCGGATGACACCACCCTTATGGCAGAAAGTGAAGAGGAACTAAAAAGCCTCTGATGAAAGTGAAAGTGGAGAGTGAAAAAGTTGGCTTAAAGCTCAACATTCAGAAAACAAAGATCATGGCATCTGGTCCCATCACTACATGGGAAATAGATGGGGAAACAGTGGAAACAGTGTCAGACTTTATTTTTCTGGGCTCCAAAATCACTGCAGATGGTGACTGCAGCCATGAAATTAAAAAACGCTTACTCCTTGGAAGGAAAGTTATGACCAACCTAGATAGCATATTCAAAAGCAGAGACATTACTTTGCCAACAAAGGTTCGCCTAGTCAAGGCTATGGTCTTTCCTGTGATCATTTATGGATGTTAGAGTTGGACTGTGAAGAAGGCTTAACGCCGAAGAATTGATTCTTTTGAACTGTGGGGTTGGAGAAGTCTCTTGAGAGTCCCTTGGACTGCAAGGAGATCCAAGCAGTCCATTCTGAAGGAGATTAGCCCTGGAATTACTTTGGAAGGACTGATTCTAAAGCTGAAACTCCAATACTTTGGCAACCTCATGTGAAGTGTTGACTCATAGGAAAAGACTCTGATGTTGGGAGGGATTGGGGGCAGGAGGAGAAGGGCACGACAGAGGTTGAGGTGGCTGGATGGCATCACCAACTTGATGGACATGAATTTGGGTGAACTCCAGGAGTCGGTGATGGACAGAGAGGCCTGCTGCAATTCATGGGGTCACAAAGAGACATGACTGAGTGACTGAACTGAACTGAACTGAACTATGGTGAATCTGGTTACCATTTGTCACCAAACAAAAATGCTGCATAGACTATATTCCCTGCACTGTATAATTTACTCATTTATTTGAAAGTTAAAGTTACTACTTCTTAATCTTCTTTATCTATTTCTTTCCTTCTTCCATCCTCCTTCCCTGGGGTAAACACTCATTTGTTCTCTGTACCTATAACTGTGTTTCTTTATTGTTGCGTTTTCTCATTTGTTTTGTTACTTTTTAGATTCTACATATTAGTAAAATCAGACAGTATTAGTCTTTCTCTGTTTGGCTTATTTCATTTAGCATATACATTCTAGGTCCAACTCTGTTATTATAAATACCAAAATGTCACTCTTTTTATGGTTGAATAACATTTCATGCTGCTGCTGCTGCTAAGCCGCTTCAGTCGTGTCCGACTCTGTGCGACCCCAGAGATGGCAGCCCACCAGGCTCCCCTGTCCCTGGGATTCTCCAGGCAGGAACACTGGAGTGAGTTGCCATTTCCTTCTCCAGTACATGAAAGTGAAAAGTGAAAGTGAAGTCGCTCAGTCGTGTCCGACTCCTAGCGACCCCATGGACTGCAGCCCACCAGGCTCCTCTGTCCATGGGATTTTCCAGGCAAGAGTACTGGAGTGGGGTGCCATTGCCTTCTCCGAACATTCCATAGTGGTATGTGTGTGTGTGTGTGTATATATATATATATAGCACATCTTCTTTATTAGATGGACATTTAAGTTGCTTCCAAATCTTAGCTATTGTAAATAATGGTGCTATGAACTTTGGTTACATGTGTGTTTTCTTATCAGTGTTTTTACTTTCTTCAGATAGATACCCAAGAGTGAAATAGCTGGATAATATGGTAGTCCCATTTTTATTTATTTATTTTTTGAGGAATCTCAGTACTGTTTTGTATGTTAGCTGCATCAATATACATTTCCACTAACAGTGTATAAGATTCCCTTTTCTCCATATCTGGTATCTTGTTGGATAATAGCCATCCTGACAGGTGTGAGGTCAAATCTTATTTTGGTTGTAATGATTAGTGGCATTTAATGATTAGTGGGCACAATAGAGAACAGAAATGGTATGGAACTAATGAAAGAAGAGGTGGCAAAATATACATGGAAGAACTATACAAAAAAGATCATGACCCAGATTACCATGATGGTGTGATCACTTACCTAGAGCCAGACATCCTGGAATTCAAAGTCAAGTGGGCCTTAGAAAACATCACTACAAACAAAGCTAGCAGAGGTGATGGAATTCCATTTGAGCTATTTCAAGTCCTAAAAGATGATGCTATTAAAGTGCTGCAGTCAATATGCCAGCAATTTTGGAAAACTCAGCACTGGCCACAAAACTGGAAAAGGTAAGTTTACATTCTAATCCCCAAAAAAGACAATATCAAAGAATATTCCAACTACCACACAACTGGACTCATCTCACATACTAGCAAATTATGCTCAAAATTCTCCAAGCAAGGCTTCAACAGTATGTGTACTGTGAACTTCCAAATGTTCAAACTGGATTTAAGAAAGGTAGAGGAACCAGATATCAAATTCCCAACATCCTCTGGATCATCAAAAAAGCCAGAGAGTTCCAGAAAAACTTTTAATTCTGCTTTTTCATTATGCTAAAGCCTTTGACTATGTGGATCACAACAATCTATAGAAAATTCTTCAAGAGATGGGAGCACCAGACCACTTTACCTGCCTCCTGAGGAATCTGCATGCAGATCAAGAGGCAAAGGTTAGAGCTGGACATGAAACAGACTGGTTCCAATTTGGGAAAGGAGTATATCAAGGCTGTATACTGTCACCCTGCTTATTTAACTTATATGCAGAGTACATCATGTGAAATGCCAAGCTGGATGAAGCACAAGCTGGATGAAGCACAGGCTGGAATCAAATTGTCAGGAGATATATCAATAACCTCAGATACACTGATGACACCACCCTTATGGCAGAAAGCAAGGAAAAACTAAAGAGCCTCTTGATGAAACTAAAAGAGGAAAGTGAAAAAGTTGCCTAAAACTCAACATTCAGAAATCTAAGATTATGGAATCCATTCTCATCATTTCATGGCAAATAGATGGGGAAAAAAAAGGAAACATGACAGACTTTATTTTTTGGGCTCCAAAATCACTGTAGATGGTGACTATAGCCATGAAATTAAAACACTCTTGTTTCTTGGAAGAAAAGCTTGTGACCAACCTAGACAGTATATTAAAAAGCAGAGACATTGCTTTGCCAACAAAGGTTCATCTAGTCAAAGCTGTAGTTTTTCCAGTAGTCTTATATGGATGTGAGAGTTGGACTATAAAGAAAGCTGAGTGCTGAAGAATTGATTCTTTTGAACTATGGTGTTGGAGAAGACTCTTGAGAGACCCTTGGACTGCAAGGAGATCCCACCAGTACATTCTAAAGGAAATCATTCCTGAATATTCATTGGAAGGACTGATGCTGAAGCCGGAACCAATACTTTGGCCACCTGATGTGAAGTGACTCTTTTGAAAAAACCTTGATGCTGAGAAAGATCTAAGGTAGGAGGTGAAGGGAACGACAAGGGATGAGATTTGGTTGGATGGCATCACCAACTCGAATGGCATGAATTTAAGTAACTTTCCAGAGTTGGCGATGGACAGGGAAGCCTCGGGTGCTACAGTCCATGGTGTCGCAAAGTGTTGGACACAACTGAGTGACTGAACTGAACTGAACAATTTCCCTTCTTGACAGCATACTTTGTAACTCTAACATTCCTGTGGATGATATTCCAAATACCATTAATAGAGTTTTGTGATTCACTCTCTTTGATTGCTTTGCAATTTTGAATGGTTTGTGTGTCTCTGGATTAGCAAACAAAATTTTAACCATATAATGGTTTTAATATTGAAAGGAATATAGCTTTTAATGCAAATAAATATTAGAATGTGCCTGGAGATTAAATAGTTTGCATCAAGACATCAAGCTTTAACATTTTTAAAGTCAATCTAATACTTTAAATTTATGTATATTAAATAGTAGTAAAATGTTAGCTATTAGTTTTATTTACTCTATCTTGGGTACTATAGTAACTATATTTTAAACTATTTACAAGTAATTCTCAAAGTATTGCTACATGATAGTCCCCATCATGCCTCCTGTTACATCGGTTAGAGAAACAGAGAACTGAGACAACTTTTACGAGTTTAACAACATCTCAGAAGCAAAGCTAGCTATTGGGAGATGTAAGGCTTTTAAAGATTAATGATACTAGTGATTTTTCTCCTTTGTGCTTTGTGGAGATAGCATTTAAGCCTCAGCATAGACCCTTCTGTTGCTTATCACTGATTTTTAAAATAGGTACCCTTAAGGGAAGATGGTATCATCACAAAGTCATCAGAAACACCTATTTCCTGAGAAAGTTTTATTATGCATCCAGTCTCTAATACATATCATTTTAAAAATCCACAAGCAAAATGTTAAATGTCACATGGAAGAAGCTTGTGCATTTTTCTTTGATAGAATTTTAAGTCAGTGCAATCTGGCAATTTCTAAACTTAGTCTAAAGCTAGAGATTTAATATCTTTCAAAATGTACTTACATCATTTCCTTAACAGATGCTTGGGAAAAGAGATGGCTATGTATAGCTGAGTAAGAAAGTTCTTTAAGGATAGTGAGCAATTTGTTGAAGTTTGAATTCCTCAGAATTATTTCCAATATTTTTTTTCTTCTTATGTTTAATTGTATTCGCAAGTATTAATGAAAAACGTGCTTCCACTTGAGAAATAAAAAGCCAATATTTTAAAGAATTAAAAAATAAGAAGAATTATTTTAAAAGGAAGAATAATATTCTAATTTCCCAGGAATGTTCTAATTTATATGACTGATAAATTTGGAAAAGAGTGTATTTTTCATACTTTGATCTTTTAATCCAATTTTTCTTAGATTCACTGATCTAAAATATTTTATGACAATATCTACAAGGATACACTTGTTCTTAAGTGTTTTGAAAAATAATGTGGAAAATTATGTATGCCTATAATATTTACAGTTATTAGACATATTTTAACATTTTGTGAGGAAAAATTACACTGAAATAAAAAGCTATTAGATTTTCTATGTCTTAAATTATTATTATTTCAATACAGTTTAATACCATTTATTATATTTTATACTATTTTAATACATTTTAACACAATTTAGTTGAGTGAGCAAAAGATTTTTGGTACCCTATTGCTTTCAATATCATGAATAATGGAGTTCATTGACTTACATAATTTAAATATAATATTAAAGTTGGCAGATTTAGTAAATAAAAACAGAAAAATACAGTTAAATTTTCATTTTAGATAGACAATATATTTTCATAGACTGAGTATCACATTCTTATTCTGAAAATAATTATCTGAAGTGTAAATCTAATGGCACACATATATGTGTGTGTGTGTGTGTGTGCTCAGTCACTCAATCATGACCAACTCTGAGACCCCATGGACTGTAGGGGGACCTCAATCTTGCCAGTCTCCTCTGTTCATGGGGATTCTCCAGGCAAGAAAATTGACATGGATTTCCGTACCCTCTCCAGGGGATCTTCCTAACCCAGGGGTCAAACCCAGGTCTCCCACATTGTGAGCAGATGCTTTACCATCTGAGCCACAAGGGAAGTCCATACATACATATATATATATATATATATATATATATATATATATATATATATATATATATATATATGATGTTACATCATCATTCATATATATGTATATATATGCTATGCTATGCTAAGTCACTTCAGTCATGTCCAATTCTGTGTGACCCCATGACAGCAGCCTACCAGGCTCCCCCGTCCCAGGGATTCTCCAGGCAAGAACAATGGAGTGGGTTGCCATTTCCTTCTCCAATGCATGAAAGTGAAAAGTGAAAGTGAAGTCGCTTGGTCGTGTCCGACTCTTAGCGACCCCATGGACTGCAGCCTACCAGGCTCCACAGTCCGTGGGATTTTCCAGGCAAAAGTACTGGAGTGGGGTGCCATTGCCTTCTCCGATATATATATAGATATATATATATATATATATATATATGAATGAAAGTGGCCACTTAAGAGTAAATATTAAAAAAAAAAAAAAAAAAACAAAACCTAAGCTCATGCCATCCAGCCGCAATACTGAATGGCAAGTAGAAGGGGAAAAGGTGAAAGTAGTGACAGTAGAGCCTCCTTTGGGTCTCCAAAATCACTGTGGAGTGTGACTGCAGCCATGAAATCAGAAGATGATTGCTTCTTGACAGGAAAGCAATGATAAACCTATACAGTATGTTGAAAAGCAGAGCCATTACTCTGCCGACAAAGGCCCATATAGTCAGGGCTATGGTCTTCCCAGTGGTCATGAAGGGTTGTGAGAGCTGGACCACAAAGAAGTCAGAATGCCAAAGAATTGATGCCTTCAAACTGTGGTGCTGGAGAAGATGTCTGAAAATCCCTTGGTCAGCAAAGACATCAAAAGAGTCAATGTTAAGGGAGATCAACCTTGAATATTCACTGGAAGGACTGATGCTATAGCTGAAGCTCCAGTATTTTGGTCATTTGATGTGAACAGATGACTCTGTGGAAAAGTCTCTGATCCTGGGAAAGACTGAGGGCAGAAGAAGAAGAGGGCTTCAGAGGGTGAGATGGCTGGACACCCGCACCGATGCAATGAATATGAACCTGGGCAATCCCAGGGAGATGTTGAGGGACAGGGAGGCCTGGTGTGCTACAGTCCATGGGGTCAAAAAGAGTCAGACATGACTAGGTAATTGGATGATTGAACAACAACCATCTCTCCCTCTATACACACACACACACACACACACACACACACACACACACCTCACTATCTGGATGAGATGGTTGGATAGCATCACTTTCAATGGACATGAAATTGGGTGAACTCCAGGAGATGGTGAGTGACAGGAAGGCATGGTGTGCTGCAATCTATGAGGTTGGAAAGAGTCAGAAATGACTTAGTGACTGAACAACCACCTGGCACCCTAGAAGATAATCTGATTTTTTATTTTGTTTCTTCTTTTTCAGAGAAAAACAAATTTGATCATAGAAGTAAAGAGAGGTACCATGATCAATCATATAGCTTTGTGTCTCCAAATAAAGCACAGATATTCAATATCAAATATATTAAAATACTAAAATATCCCTGATGCCATGTCATGAATAGTCCTATTGCTTTAACAGCTGCGAATGACATTAAAGATGAGCTGCAGGGATCTGGATGAAGCATTTTTGTAAGGAAGAAATGTGGTTTGTTTTCCTTGCAACTTGACAAGCACTGAGAATACTGAAAGTGTTCTTTTAAAAATCTCCCTCTCCAGTGTTCCAGTGGGGATTACTCTACATTGTAGTGGGGATAGTTTAGTTACAAAGGTGTGTCTGACACTTTGTGACCCCATGGACTGTAGCCCACCAGGCTCTTGTGTCCATAGGGTTTTCCAGGCAAGAATACTGGAATGGGTTGCCATTTTATTCTCCAGGGGATCTTCCAGAACCAGGGATTGAAACCACAGCCCCTGCATTTCCTGAATTGCAAGAGGATTCTTTACCACTGAACCACTGGAGAAACCCCTACTCTACATTGTAATCATGTGTATATGGGTGTGTATGTTTTCTCTTGTTCTTTTCAGAATTTAAGAGGAACTGGAATATAAGGGAGTTAAACAAAGAATGGGGGAAGGCAATGGCACCCCACCCCAGTACTTTTGCCTGGAAAATCCCATGGACATAGGATCCTGGTAGGCTCCAGTCCATGGGGTCGCTAAGAGTCGGACACGACTGAGCGACTTCACTTTCACTTTTTTCACTTTCATGCATTGGAAAAGGAAATGGCAACCCACTCCAGTATCTTGCCTGGAGAATCCCAGGGATGGAGGAGCCTGGTGAGCTTCCATCTGTGGGGTCGCACAGAGTCGGACACGACTGAAGCGACGCAGCAGCAGCAGCAGCAAACAAAGAATGATGGTTACATTCATCTTTTCAAAAGCAAAATCAGATTAGGCATCAAGAAAGTAAATGACCTTAAAAACCTGTAAATCATGCTATGCCACTCTTAGATTTCTTCCTTAGTGCACAGAAACTTACTGGACTAAATCCATTAGCTAGCCCAGTTGGGTGGTTAACTAGGGTAGGACCTCGAATTATAAATATAAAAACTTCCCTCATTCTTGCCCAAGAAAGCCATTGTGTTCTTTCCCTTTCAAAGTCCCTTAACTCAGCAGTAAAGTATAGGGTTATTGCAGGCATCAAGCTAGGGAGTAGGGGACAAGTCCTAGGTCCACTTTTACTAGTTCTCTGAGTTAGGTGACTTTCAGAGGGGAAGAACAAAGAGGTGGGAATTAACCATCATTTTATGACATTTCTTAATTGTAGCTCCTGGAATCAGAATGTCTCTGATTTCAGAGTTTCTGGAAAACTGGTCCATGGCTAAAGATGTGGGAGTTTATCTTCCCCAGGCGAAGCAATCTGAATTTGAATATTAATCATGGTATCTATAGTAGCAAGTTTAGCCCACTGACTCTGGATAATTAGTGTTCAGTAGAGGATAGAGGGCAGAGGGAAAAGAAAGCTTTAGATAGTGAGATTAATCATAAATTTAATAAGGGAACTGGGCTTTAGGGGGAGTTGAGTTCAGGAGGAGAGGAGGTCTCTTCCAAGATTTCCTGTTTAAGCTTTTGAAAACACTACTTCCTAGCTGACCCTTATTAGGGTAAAATGTCACAAACAGACTCAGGTTTTATTAATACTTTCCTCATCCACCTTTATTTCCTTTCTGGTGTAAATTCAACAGAAAGTCACTGAGCTTCTTGCTGGAGACTAGGGGCAGAGGCTTGGGCAAGTATGGGTTCCCAAAGTTCCAGTAATGTGACTTGTTTTCAAGAATAACATTAACAATGTAGGTTTAACAATCCCTTCTAACTTTTAGATATGGTAACTATATAGCTCAATTTGTTAGCATTGCCAATGACACCTTTCATTAATCTATACTCAATCCTATGGAATGAGGTTTGTGACATTCTACAGGAGACAGGGATCACGATCATCCTCATGGAAAAGAAATGCAAAAAAAGCAAAATGGCTGTCTGGGGAGACCTTACAAATAGCTGTGAAAAGAAGAGAAGCGAAAAGCAAAGGAGAAAAGAAAAGATATAAACATCTGAATGCAGTGTTCCAAAGAATAGCAAGAAGAGATAAGAAAGCCTTCTTCAGCAATCAATGCAAAGAAATAGAGAAAAACAACAGAATGGGAAAGACTAGGGATCTCTTCAAGAAAATCAGAGATACCAAAGGAACATTTCATGCAAAAATGGGCTTGATAAAGGACAGAAATGGTATGGACCTAACAGAAGCAGAAGATATTAAGAAGAGGTGGCAAGAATACACAGAAGAACTGTACAAAAAAGATCTTCACAACCCAGATAATCATGATGGCGTGATCACTGACCTAGAGCCAGACATCCTGGAATGTGAAGTCAAGTGGGCCTTAGAAAGCATCGCTACGAACAAAGCTAGTGGAAGTGATGGAATTCCAGTTGAGCTATTCCAAATCCTGAAAGATGATGCTGTGAAAGTGCGGCACTCAATATGCCAGCAAATTTGGAAAACTCAGCAGTGGCCACAAGATTGGAAAAGGTCAGTTTTCATCCTAATCCCAAAGAAAGGCAATGCCAAAGAATGTTCAAACTACCGCACAATTGCACTCATCTAACACGCTAATAAAGTAATGCTCAAAATTCTCCAAGCCAGGCTTCAGCAATATGTGAACCGTGAACTTCCTGATGTTCAAGCTTGTTTTAGAAAAGGCAGAGGAACCAGAGATCAAATTGCCAACATCCACTGGATCATGGAAAAAGCAAGAGAGTTCCAGAAAAATATTTATTTCTGCTTTATTGACTATGCCAAAGCCTTTGACTGTATAGATCACAATAAACTGTGGACAATTCTGAAAGAGATGGGAATACCAGATCACCTGATCTGCCTCTTGAGAAATCTGTATGCAGGTCAGGAAGCAACAGTTAGAACTGGTCATGGAACAACAGACTGGTTCCAAATAGGAAAAGGAGTACGTCAAGGCTGTATATTGTCACCCTGTTTATTTAAATTATACGCAGAGTACATCATGAAAAACACTGGACTGGAAGAAACACAAGTTGGAATCAAGATTCCTGGGAGAAATATCAATAAACTCAGATATGCAGATAACACCACCCTTATGGCAGAAAGTGAAGAGGAACTAAAAAGCCTCTTGATGAAAGTGAAAGTGGAGAGTGTAAAGGTTGGCTTAAAGCTCAACATTCAGAAAACGAAGATCATGGCATCTGGTCCCATCACTACATGGGAAATAGATGGAGAAACAGTGGAAACAGTGTCAGACTTTATTTTTCTGGGCTCCAAAATCACTGCAGATGGTGACTGCAGCCATGAAATTAAAAGACACTTACTCCTTGGAAGGAGTTATGACCAACCTAGATAGCATATTGAAAAGCAGAGACATTACTTTGCCAACAAAGGTTCGTCTAGTCAAAGCTATTGTTTTTCCTCTGGTCATGTATGGATGTGAGAGCTGGACTGTGAAGAAGTCTGAGCACTGAAGAATTGATGCTTTTGAACTGTGGTGTTGGAGAAGACTCTTGAGAGTCCTTTGGACTGCAAGGAGATCCAACCAGTCCATTCTTAAGGAGATCAGCCTTGGGTGTTCTTTGGAAGGAATGATGCTGAAGCTGAAACTCCAGTACTTTGGCCATCTTATGCAAAGAATTGACACATTGGAAAAGACTCTGATGCTGGGAGGGATTGGGGGGAGGAGGAGAAGGGAACGTCAGAGAATGAGATGGCTGGATGGCATCACTGACTGGATGGATGTGAGTCTGAGTGAACTCTGGGTGTTGGTGATGTTCAGGGAGGCCTGGCCTGCTGCGATTCATGGGGTCCCAAAAGTCAGACACGACTGAGTGACTGAACTGAACTGAACTGAATCTTGTCCAACGTACATTAATTCAGGGTTAAATCTGCCCATTCTATGTATTTTCTTCAGATAAATAATTTAATTTCTCTGCAAATAATTATAACACTAACACATCCCTTACAATTCTTAACACATCCCTTACAATTCTTATATTTTATTGTATAGATAGGGAAAATATGTCTGTGTGGATTGGTCCCTAATTTATTTATTTCTTTACTGCAGCGTAAGACCTCTTTTGTAGAAGGCAATGGCACCCCACTCCTGTACTCATGTCTGGAATATCCCATGGATGGGGGAACCTGGTAGGGTGCAGTCCATGGGGTTGCTCAGAGTTGGACATGACTGAAGTGACTTAGCAGCAGCAGCAAGACCTGTTTACTAAAAGTCTTGTTGGTGTCAAGCAGAAGTTTTTCCATTCCAATTATTTTAGAAACAAGAGGATATGAAAGGGGTAAATAATTAGCCCCAAATAAGACAGGAAAATCAACAATGTAAATAATCACAATAATATAAATGGACTAAACTCTTCAGCTATCATCATATGGTATTAAAAAAAAACACAAGATATATGCTCTTTATAAGGGACATACTCAAAAGATAAAGACCTTGAAAACATATAAATAAATAAATGGGAAAATATTTGAATAAAGCAAAGAAAATAGCTGAAATAAGCTCATTATTAGCCACTAAAATATGCCTATCTATAACCTGAGAAATTATATCCAGCGTTTTCAGGCCATTGAAATGTTAGGGCCTTAGAATTATAAAACTCCAAGCCAATATATCTTCAGAGCTCTCTGACCCAAAGGTGCTGGTGAGTGACATCATGGTGCTACTGAGTGACATCACTCAGAAATGCAAGCCCCCTCTCGAATCCCTCTCTTCTCCAAGAGTTCCCTTACCTTCCATCTCTTCTGCACCTTGGCCTCTTTCTTTAAGCCTCTGTATGGTCTCCTTACTTGAAGTACTTCCTCCTAGGCAGCCCTGCCAAGCACCATCTAATAAAGTTTAGTGAGTTCTACTGCTTCTTGTGGTGTGTCTTTTTCTTCATTTAATCCCCAGTTTTCTGAAGTCCTTACATATCTCCTGGAGTGAAAGTGCTGGTCTCTCAGTGGTGTCTGACTCTTTGTGATCCCATGAACTGTAGCCCACCAGATTCCTATGTCCATGGAATTCTCCAGGCAAGGATACTGGAATGGGTAGTCATTCCATTCTCTAGGGGATCTTCCTGAGCCACGGATCAAACTCGGGTTTCCTGTATTGCAGGCAGTTGCCTTACCACTTGCAACACCAGGAAAGACATGTGTCAGGAGGATATCACGGAGAAGGGTACGTACAGAAACTATGTTAGGGAGTTGTTGTTTATGAATCAATAAAATAATATTGGGGAAAGGAAGGCTTTGAGCATCTGATCTATTAAAATATAACAAACAAGTATATACTTTGGACTGATAATTTAGAGGTTAAGAGCTAGAAATCTGTGACTCCCTGCCTTCTTTCATATGATATAAAGACAAATTGTATTTATTCCTGTTTTATTCGCCTTTCTGTTTGTAGAAATTCAGGCCTGGGATACAGTTGTACTATAGACTCTAGTCTTATTTTCAATTTTCACAGGTACATTTGACAGCATTTTGGAAATATTTTACAATTGGTTACAACTAAGATATTCTTTAAGCCAGACAATACAATTTGATGTTTTGTGGCCCATAAAATTCAATACTACATAAATTATATAGTCAAGGAAAACATTTTTAGAAATCTACCCTCTGTAATATTTCATCTAATCCCAACAATCTATATAAAATACTCTTTTTGGTGACATATATCCAAAGCATCAGTGTTCCTGGATATGTGTCTAAAATTTCAATTAAAATGCATGCATATATGCACTTTTGAGTGAGCTGTGTACTGAAGGGAAGCTGACCTGTGTAGTTATGCTGCATTTCAATTTATATCCATTTATGAAAATCAATTGCACTCATCTCACATGCTAGTAGTGTTCAAAATTTTCCAAGCCAGGGTTCAGCAATAAGTGAACCATGAACTTCCAGATGTTCAATCTGGTTTTAGAAAAGGTAGAGGAACCAGAGATCAAATTGCCAACATCTGCTGGATTCTCGATAAAGCAAGAGTTCCCGAAAAAAAAAAAAAAAAAGTCTATTTCTGACTTATTGACTATGTCAAAGGTTTTCACTGTGTGGATCACAATAAACTGTGGAAAATTCTGAAAGAGATGGGAATACCAGATCACCTGACCTGCCTCCTGAGAAAACTATAGGCAGGTCATGAAGCAACAGTTATAACTGGACAAGGAACAACCGACTGGTTCCAAATAAGAAAAGGAGTACATCGAGGCTGTATATTGTCACCCTGCTTACTTAATTTATATGCAGAGTACATCATGAGAAACGATGGGCTGGAAGAAGCACAAGCTGAAATCAAGATTGCCGGGAGAAATATCAATAACCTCAGATATGCAGATGACACCACCTTATGCCAGAAGGTGAAGAGGAACTAAAAAGTCTCTTGATGAAAGTGAAAGAGGAGAGTGAAAAAGTTGGCTTAAAGCTCAACATTCAGAAAGCTAAGATCATGGGATCTGGTCTCATCACTTCAGGGGAAATAGATAGGGAAACAGTGGAAACAGTGTCAGACTTTATTTTTTTGGGCTCCAAAATCACTGCAGATAGTGATTGCAGCCATGAAATTAAAAGATGCTTACTCCTTGGAAGGAAAGTTACGACAAACCTAGATAGCTTATTCAAAAGCACAGACATTACTTTGCCAACAAAAGTCCGTCTAGTCAAGGCTATGGTCTTTCCTGTGGTCATGTATGGATGTGAGAGTTGGACTGTGAAGAAAGCTGAGCTCCAAAGACTGATGCTTTTGAATTGTGGTGTTGGAGAAGACTCTTGAGAGTTCCTTAGACTCCAAGGAGATCCAATCAGTCCATTCTGAAGGAGATTAGCCTTAGGTGTTCTTTGGAAGGATTGATGTTGAAGCTGAAACTCCAGTACTTTGGCCACGTCATGGGAAGAGTTGACTCATTGGAAAAGACTCTGATGCTGAAGGGGGCAGGAGAAGAAGGGGACGACAGAGGATGAGATGGCTGGATGGCATCACTGACCTGATGGATGTGAGTTTGAGTGAACTCCAGGAGTTAGTGATGCACAGGGTGTCCTGGCATGCTGCAGTTCATGGGGTCACAAAGAGTTGGACATGACTGAGTGACAGAACTGAACTGATGAAAATCCAATAGGCTATAGAAGTTGAAAATGTAACTGATACTTGAAAAAACTATTTTTTTTTCAAGGATAAAAATGAAAGAAATCACATGGTTGCATGGAAATTAAGATTTTAAAAACACACATTATACACTTAGAGGTAATTTTAAGTATATTCCAATATTTCAAACTCATTGATCCTTTAGATTTTTTTTTTTAACTCCACTTTGTATTTTTGACATTTAATCACTAGAATTGTGAGAGATGGTGGAGTAGAAAGACATGTGCTGATCTTCTCCTGTGAGAACTGCAAAACTACAACTCGCTGCTAAACAACCATTGACTGGAAAATGTTGCTGCTGCTGCTAAGTCGCTTCATTCGTATCCGATTCTGTGCGACCCCATGGACCGCAGCCTACCAGGTTCCTCCGTCCATGGGATTTTCCAAGCAAGAGAATGTTGGATCACACCAAAAAAAAGGATACCTCACACCCAAGGGCAAAGGAGAAGGCCCAGTAAGACCATAAGTTCAGTTCAGTTCAGTTCAGTTCAGTTCAGTCGCTCAACATGTCTGACTCTTCATGACCCGATGAATTACAGCACACCAGGCCTCCCTGTTCATCACCAACTCCCGGAGTACACTCAGACTCATGGCCATCGAGTCAGTGATGCCATGCAGCCATCTTTTCCTCTGTCGTCCCCTTCTCCTCCTGTCCCCAATCCCTCCCAGCATCAGAGTCTTTTCCAATGAGTCAACTCTTCCCATGACGTGGCCAAAGTACTGGAGTTTGAGGTTCAGCATCATTTCTTCCAAAGAAATTAGAGGGCCAATCTCCTTCAGAATGGACTGGTTGGATCTCCTTGCAGTCCAAGGGACTCTCAAGAGTCTTCTCCAACACCACAGTTCAAAAGCATCAATTCTTTGGCGCTCAGCCTTCTTCACAGTCCAACTCTCACATCCAAACATAACCACAGGAAAAACCATAGCCTTGACTAGACGGACCTTTGTTGACAAAGTGATGTCTCTGCTTTTCAACATTCTATCGAGGCTGGTAATAACTTTCCTTCCAAGGAGTAAGCATCTTTTAATTGGATGGCTGCAGTCACCATCTGCAGTGATCTTGGAGCCCAGAAAAATAAAGTCTGACACTGTTTCCACTGTTTCCCCATCTATTTCCCATGAAGTGATGGGACCAGATGCCATGATCTTCATTTTCTTTATGTTGAGCTTTAAGCCAACTTTTTCACTCTCCACTTTCACATTCATCAAGAGGCTTTTTATTTCCTCTTCACCTTCTGGCATAAGGGTGGTGTCATTTGCATATCTCAGTTTATTGATATTTCTCCCAGGAATCTTGATTCCAGCTTGTGTTTCTTCCAGTCCAGAGTTTCTCATGACATACTCTACATAGAAGTTAAATAAGCAGGGTGACAAATACAGCCTTTACATACTCCTTTTCCTATTTGAAATTAGTCCGTTGTTCCATGTCCAGTTCTAACTGTTGCTTCCTGACCTGCATACAGATTTCTCAAGAGACAGGTCAGGTGGTCTGGTATCCCCACTGCTCTCAAAATTTCCCACAGTTTATGTGATTCACACAATAAAAAAGGCTTTGTCATAGTCAATAAAGCAGAAATAGACATATTTCTGGAACTCTCTTGCTTTTTCCATGATCCAGTGGATGTTGGCAATTTGATCTCTGGTTCCTCTGCCTTTTCTAAAACCAGCTTGAATATGAGGAAATTCACGGTTCACGTATTGCTGATGCCTGACTTGGAGAATTTTGAGCATTGCTTTACTAGCATGTGAGATGAGTGCAATTGAGCAGTAATTTGAGCATTCTTTGGCATTGCCTTTCTTTGGGATTGGAATGAAAACTGACCTTTTCCAATCTTGTGGCCACTGCTGAGTTTTCCAAATTTGCTGGCTTATTGAGTGCAGCACTTTCACAGCATCATCTTTCAGGATTTGGAATAGCTCAACTGGAATTCCATCATCTCCACTAACTTTGTTTGTAGTGATGCTTTCTAAGGCCCACTTGACTTCACATTCCAGGATGTCTGGCTATAGGTCCGTGATCACACAATTGTGATTATCTGGGTCGTGAAGCTCTTTTTTCTACAGTTCTTCTGTGTATTCTTGCCACCTCTTCTTCATTTCTTCTGCTTTTGTTAGGCCCCTACCATTCTGTCCTTGTTTGAGCCCATCTCTGCATGAAATGTTCCCTTGGTATCTCTAATTTTCTTGAAGAGATCCCTAGTCTTTCCCATTCTGTTGTTTTTCTCTATTTCTTTGCATTGATTGCTGAGGAAGGCTTTCTTATCTCTTCTTGCTATTCTTTGGGTCTCTGCATTCAGATGCTTATATCTTTCCTTTGCTCCTTTGCTTTTCACTTCTTTTCTTTTCACAGCTATTTTTAAAGCCTCCTGAGATAGCCATTTTGCTTTTTTGCATTTCTTTTCCATGGGGATGATCTTGATCTGGGTCTCCTGTACAATGTCACGAACCTCAGTTCATAGTCCATCAGGCACTCTATCTATCAGATCTAGGCCCTTAAATCTATTTCTCACTTCCACTGTATAATCATAAGGGATTTGATTTAGGTCACACCTGAATGATCTAGTGCTTTTCCCTACTTTCTTCAATTTAAGTCTCAAAGTGGTAATAAGGAGTTCATGGTCTGGGCCACAGTCAGCTCCTGGTCTTGTTTTTGTTGATTGTATACAGTTTCTCCATCTTTGGATGCAAAGAATGTAATCAATCTGATTTCTTTGTTGATCATCTGGTGATGTCCATGTGTAGAGTCTTCTCTTGTGTTCTTGAAAGAGGGTGTTTGTTATGACCAGTGTGTTTTCTTGGCAGAACTCTATTAGTCTTTGCCCTGCTTCATTCCATATTCCAAGGCCAAATTTGCCTGTTACTCCAGGTGTTTCTTGACTTCCTCCTTTTGCATTCCAGTCCCCTACAATGAAAAGGACATCTTTTTTGAATTTTAGTTCTAAAAGGTCTTTTAGGTCTTCATAGAACCATTCAACTTCAGCTTCTTCAGCCTTACTGGTTGGGCCATAGACTTGGATTATTGTGATATTGAATTGATTGCCTTGGAAACGAACAGAGATCATTCTGTTGTTTTTGAGATTGCATCCAAGTACTGCGTTTCGGACTCTTTTGTTGACCATGATGGCTACTCCGTTTCTTCTGAGGGATTCCTGCCCACAGTAGTAGATATAATGGTCATCTGAGTTAAATTCACCCATTCCAGTCCATTTCAGTTTGCTCATTCCTAGAATTGTGACATTCACTCTTGCCATCTGTTGTTTGACCACTTCCAATTTGCCTTGATTCATGGAATTGACATTCCAGGTTCCTATGCAATATTGTTCTTTATAGCCTCGGACCTTGCTTCTATCACCAGTCACATCCACAACTGCATATTGTTTTTGCTTTGGCTCCATCCCTTCATTCTTTCTGGAGTTATTTTTCCATTGATCTCCATTAGCATATTGGGCACCTACTGACCTGGGGAGTTCCTCTTTCAGTATTTTTTTTGCCTTTTCATAATGTTCATGGGCTTCTCAAGGCAAGAATACTGAAGTGTTTTGCCATTCCCTTATCCAGTGGACCACATTCTGTCAGATCTCTCCACCATGACCCGCCCATCTTGGGTTACCCCACGGGCATGGTTTAGTTTCATTGAGTTAGACAAGGCTGTGGTCCTAGTGTGATTAGATTGAGTAGTTTTCTGTGAGTATGGTTTCAGTGTGCCTGCCTTTGTCCTTGGAATATGGAATGAAGCAGGGCAAAGACTAATAGAGTTTTTCTAAGAAAATGCACTGGTCATAGCAAACACCCTCTTCCAACAACACAAGAGAAGACTCTACACATGGACATGACCAGATGGTCAACACTGAAATCAGATTGTTTATATTCTTTACAGCCAAAGATGTAAGTAAGACCATATCCGGGCAAAATTGTGTTCAGAATCAAACCCCTTACCCGCCAGAGAACTTCAGAGGGCTTAAATAAACTCTATATGCACCAGGACCCAGAGACCCCACCCCCTCTCTCCTACCCCCCTCCCCCCAGAGATTGAGCAAAAACTGTGTTTGAGTGTCTCCTGTGAAGGTACTGGGTGAAGCAGCCCTGGGTATGGCATAAGCCTTCTTGGAGATGGTGGTGGTGGTTTAATTGCTAAGTCGTTTCCGACTCTTGTGATTCCATGGACTGCAGCCTGCCAGGCTCCTCTGTTCATGTGATTCTCCAGGCAAAAATACTGGAGTGGGTTGCCATTTCCTTCTCTGGGAGATCTTCCTAACCAAGGAATTGAACCTGAGCTTCCTGCGTTGAAGCAGATGATTTACAACTGAGCTATGAGGGAAGTTTCTTGCAGTAGGTCACCATTAACCTCACCATAGAGCCTTCAGAACTTACACAGGACTGGGGAAACAGACTCTTGGAGCCGACAAACAGATCTTTGTGTGCACCAGGACACAGGAAAAAGAAGCAGTGACCCCACAAGGACTGATCTAGATTTGCCCATGAGTATCCATGAATTTCTAGCAAAGGCATGGGTCAAAGGTGGCCTGCTGCAGGGTTGGGGACATTGAGTGCAGCAGTGGATCCATGGGACATTTTGAAGGAGGTTGCCATTAGCTTCATTACCTCCACCATAGTTTGGCCTCATGTCAAACAACAGAGAGGGGACATAGCATCAACAGAAAATTGAATTAAATGTTTAGTGACCTTGGCCCCACCCATCAGAACAAGATCCAGTTTCCCCCTCAGTTTTTTCTCCCATCAGGAAGCTTCCATAAGCCTCTTATCATTATCCATCAGAGGGCAGACAGAATGAAAATCAAAATCACAGAAAATTAACCAGGCTGAGCATATGGACCACAGCCTTGTCTAACACAATGAAACTATGAGCCATGCTGTGTAGGGCCACCCAAGATGGACAGGTCATAGTGGAAAGTTCTGACAAAATGTGATCCACTGGAGAAGGGCATAGCAAGAGACTTCAGTATTCTTGCCTTGAGAACCCCATGAACTGCATTAAAAAGCTAAAATATAGTATACTGAAAGATGAACTCACCAGGCTGATAGGTGCCTAATATGCTACAAGAGATCTGTGGAGATATAACTCCAGAAAGAATGAAGAGACAAAGAAAAAACAAAAACAGCACCAAGTTGTGGATGGGACTGGTGATGGAAGTAAAGTCTGATGCTATAAAGAACAATATTGCAAACCTGGAATGTTAGGTCCATGAATCAAGGCAAATTGGAAGTGGTCAAATAGGAGATGGCAAGAGTGAACATCAACATTTTAGGAATCAGTGAAAGCTGAAACTCCAATATTTTGGCCACCTCATGCGAAGAGTTGACTCATTGGAGAAGACTCTGATGCTGGGAGGGATTGGGGGCAGGAGGAGAAGGGGATGACAGAGGATGAGATGGCTGGATGGCATCACTGACTTGATGGGTGTGAGTCTGAGTGACCTCCGGGAGCTGGTGATGGACAGGGAGGCCTGGCGTGCTGCGGTTCATGGGGTCGCAAAGAGTCGGACACGACTGAGCGACTGATCTGTTCTGATCTGATCTGAACTAAAATGGACTGCAATGGGTGAATTTAACTCAGATACAATTCTATCTACTACTATGGATAAGAATCCCTTAGATGAAAGAGAGTAGTCATCATAGTCAACAAAAGAGTCCAAAATGCAGTAATTGGATGCAATCTCAAAACCCACAGAATGATCTCTATTGATTTCCAAGGTAAACCATTCAATATCACAGGAATCCAAATCTATGTCCCAAACAGTAACGCTGAGCAAGCTGAAGTTGAATGGCTCTATGAAGCTCTACAAAATCTTCTAGAACTAATACCCCCAAAACATATCCTTTTTATTATAGAGGACTTGAATGCAAAAGTAGGAATTTAAGAGATACCTGGAGTAACAGGCAAATTTGGCCTTGGAGTACAAAATGGAGCAGGTGAGAGTTTAACAGAGTGTTGCCAACAGAATGCACAGGTCACAGCAAACACTCTCTTCCAGAAACTTAAGACAAGACCCTGCACATGGACATAACCAGATTGATTTTATTCTTTGTAGCTAAAGATGGAGAAGCTCTATACAGTCAGCAGAAACAAGACTGGGAGCTTGGCTCAGATCATGAATTCCTTAATGCAAAATTCAGATGTAAATTGAAAAGATTGGGAAAGCCACTGGATCTTTCAGTTATGACCTAAATCAAATCCCTTATGATTATACAGTGGATGGGACAAATAGATTTAAGGGATTAGATCTGAAAGACAAAGTGTCCAAAGAACTATGGACAGAGGTTCATGACATTGTACAGGAGAAAGTGATCAACACTGACCCCAAAAAAAAAATGAAAAAGACAAAATGGTTGTCTGGATAGGTCTTACAAATAGCTCAGAAAAGAAGAGAAGTTAAAGGCAAAGGAGAAAAGGAAAGATACCCATTTGAGTGCAGAGTTCTAGAGAATAGCAAGGAGCGATAAGAAAGACTTCCTCAGTGATCAGTGATCACTGCAAAGAAATAGAGGAAAACAGTAGAGTGGGAAAGACTAGAGATAGCTTCAAGAAAATTAGAGATACCAAGGGAACATTTAATGAAAAAATCGACATAATAAAGGACAAAAATTGTATGGATTTAAAAGAAGCAGAAGATATTAAGAAGACATGGCAAGAATACACAGAAGAACTATACAAAAAAAAAAAAAAAAAAAAAAAGATCTTCATGACCCAGATAATCACGATGGTGTGATCACTCATCTGGAGCCAGACATCCTGGAATGTGAAGTCAAGATGTTCTTAGGAAGCATCACTACAAACAAAACTAGTGGAATGGATGGAATTCCAGTTGAGTTATTTCAAGTCCTAAAAGATGATGCTGTGAAAGTGTTGCACTCAATATGCCAGCAAATTTGGAAAACTCAGCAGTGGCCACAGGACTGGAAAAGGTCAGTTTTCATTCCAATCCCAAAGAAAGGCAATGCCAAAGAATATTCAGACTAACTGCATAATTGCACTCATCTCACATGCTAGTAAAGTAATGCTCAAAATTCTCCAAGACAGGCTTCAGAAGTACATGAACTGTGCACTTCCAGATATTCAAGCTGGATTAAGGATAGACAGAGGAACCAGAGATCAAATTGGATCAAAAAAGCCAAAAAGTTCCAGAAAAACATTTACTTCTGTTTTATTTATTACACCAAAGCCTTTGACTATGTGGATCACTAAAAACTGTGGAAAATATTTCAAGACATGATAACACCAGACAACTTTACCTACATCCTGAGGAATCTTTATGCAAGTCAAGAAGGAAAATTAGAACTGGACATGGAACAAAAAACTGGTTCCAAAATGGGAAAGGAGTATGCCAAGGCTGTATATTATCATCCTGCTTATTAACTTACATGTAGAATACATCATGTGAAATGCTGGCCTAGATGAAGCACAGCTGGAATCAAATTGCTGGGAGATATATAAATAACCTCAGATAGACTGATGACAGAATAGCAAATCTTTCACCCTTATGGCAGAAAGCAAAGAACTAAAGAGCCTCTTGATGAGAAGCCTCTTGATAAAAAGTAGATTGAAAAAGATGGCTTAAAACTCAGCATTAAAAAAATGAAGATCATGGCACATGTTCCTATAACTTCATGGCAAATAGATGGGGAAACAATGGAAACAGTGAATGACAGACTTTATTTTGGGGGGCTCCAAAATTACTACAGATGGTGACTGCAACCATGAAATTAAAAGATGCTTGTTCCTTGGAATAAAAGCTATAACCAACCTAAACAGTGTATTAAAAAGCAGACACATACTTTGCCGACAATTGTCCATCTAGTCAAAACTATGATTTTTCCAATAGTCATGTATGGATGTGAGAGTTGGACTATAAAGAAACCTGAGCAGGGAAGAACTGATGCTTTTAAACTGTGGTGCTGGAGAAGACACTTTAGAGACTCTTGGATTGCAAAGTGATCAAATCAGTAAATTCTAAAAGAAATCATTCTTGAGTATTCATTGGAAGGACTGATGCTGAAATGGAAACCAATACTTTGCTCCCCTGGTGCACAGAAATGACTCATTGGAAAAGATCCTGATGCTGGGAAAGATTGAAGGCAGGAGGAGAGTGGACGACAAAGGATGAGATGGTTGGATGGCATAACCTACTTGATGGACATGAGTTTGAGCAAGCCCCGGGAGTTGGTGATGGACAGGGTAGGCTGACTTGCTGCAGTCCATGGGGTCACAAAGAGTTGTACACAATTTAGTGATTGAACTGAGCTGAACTGATATTTAATCACAATGTTTTGGGAAAATTTTGACACATTTTTTTAAGAAAGCAAATTAATTTTGTAAACTGTTTTACCTTATGTATTATAATAACCAATTTTATTTTATATCCAATAGAAAAGTTCTATGCACAAATGAGTATCTCTATTTTCACCCTTTATTGAGCAAATATTTCCTGGATACCTGTTTGCTAAGCACTATATCAAGCACTTGAAGATAGTAAATAAAACAGACCAATAGTTCTGCTCCTATAGATATTACATTCTCTTGGATACAAATAGAAAAAATAACTATAAGTAAATGAGTCAGAATCTCAGAGTACATCTAAAGCACTTTGATTTTGACGCTGACATAGGAAGTCCTTGAAGTGTTTTGAGAAGAGAAACATGGTCTGATGTTCAGAAGGTTGATTCTGACTACTGTGATGAGAGTGGAATGCAGTAGTGCTGAGGCAAAAGTAGGGAATTGTGCAGTAATTCAGAGGAAAATAAAATTTTCCATTAAAAAATATTGTTTTGAACATTTGTAAATCAAGAAAAAGCTTTATTGGATCATAAAATAGAAACTTTCAGCAAAATTTACTATTAATAATGAGATCAGAAAGTATACCTATTTTAAAATTTGACTTATTTGCAACATATGATAATGATAATGGAGAAGCATGCATAGTTTAAAATGTAAGCTATATAAATTATAATTTAAAATATCTTGTGAGATAATAGTTTTAATTTCAGTGAGAAACTATATTAAATTATAAACATAAAAACTATTATAAAACTTAAGGTAAATAACATGAAATAAAATACAATGATGATAATAATGGGTTATTTCAAAAGCTGACTTATGCAGAAGTTGTTTCTATATGAAAGTAACAGTGTTTTATTCAGTCGCGTCCAACTCTTTGGGACCACATGGTTTGTCCATCCAATTCTCCAGAGAAGAATACTGGAGTGGGTTGCCATTCCCCTCTTAAGGGGAGATCCTTTACCTTCTGAGCTACCAGGGAAGCCCTTGTTTCTATAGAGGAGTAGGCAAATATACAATTCAAAGATAAAATATATTTTATATATATCAGATCAGATCAGTCGCTCAGTCGTGTCCGACTCTTTGCTACCCCATGAACTGCAGTACGCCAGGCCTCCCTATCTATCACCATCTCTCGGAGGTCACTCAGACTCACATTCATCGAGTCAGTGATGCCATCCAGCCATCTCATCCTCTGTCGTCCCCTTCTCCTCCTGCCCTCAATCCCTCCCAGCATCAGAGTCTTCTCCAATGAGTCAACTCTTCGCATGAGGTGGCCAAAATACTGGAGTTTCAGCTTTAGCATCATTCCTTCCAAAGAAATCCCAGGGCTGATCTCCTTCAGAATGGACCGGTTGGATCTCCTTGCAGTCCAAGGGACTCTCAAGAGTCTTTATATATATATATATATCAGATCAGTTGCTCAGTCGTGTCTGATGATATATATAAAAATATAATTTAATACTACTACTTTCTATCCTTATTTATTCAAATACCTTTTAGTTATAATTTTAAAGTAGTATACAGTAAAATTTGTTAGGTTTTTTTTTCATTTCTATGAATTTTAACACGTCATAGATTTGTATGGGCTTCCCTGGTGACTCAGCAGTAAAGAATACACCTGCTAATGGAGGATAAACAGATTTGATCCCTGAGTCAGGAAGATCCCTTGGAGAAAGAAATGACAATGCCCTCCAGTATTCTTATCTGAGACATTCCATGGACAAAGGAGCATGGTAAACTACAGTCCATGAGGTAGCAAGAATTGGACACCATTTAGCAACTAAACAACAACAAAAACATAGACTTGTTTATTAACAACTGCAATTAGGATACATCAACTCCCAGACCTCTTTTGGGCTATTCCTTTTTAGTTACATTTCTTCTCATCCTGGGCCCTGTCAACCACTGATCAATTCTTTGTCATTATAGTCTGTCGGGGAAGGCAATGGCACCCCACCCCAGTACTTTTGCCTGGAAAATCCCATGGACAGAGGAGCCTGGTAGGCTCCAGTCCATGGGGTCGCTAAGAGTCAAGCACGACTGAGTGACTTCACTTACACTTTTCACTTTCATGCATTGGAGAAGGAAATGGCAACCCACTCCAGCGTTCTTGCCTGGAGAATCCCAGGGACGGGGGAGCCTGGTGGGCTTCTCGTCTATGGGGTCGCACAGAGTCGGACACGACTGAAGCGACTTAGCAGCAGCAGCAGCATAGTCTGTACTGTCAAGAGCATCATGCATTACATAAGCTCTAGAGACTGGGTTCTTTCCCTCAGCTATCTTAGAGATCTCTCCAATTACTGCATCAAGTGATAGTTCACAATCCTTTATTATTGCTGAGCTGTATCCAAGTGGTAAGAATCCACCTTCCAAAGCAGGTTATGTGGATTCAATCTATGGGTCGGTAAGATAACCCAGAGAAGAAAATAGCAACCCAACCCACTCCAGTATTCTTACCTGGGAAATCTACAGCCCATTGCAAAAGAGTCAGACACAACTTAATGGCTAAACAACAACAGCATTCAATTATATAGATATACCAAAGTTTATGTATCCATTCATTTAAGGACATCTGAGTTATTTGCATTTTTATGATTATGGATAAAGCTTCCATACACATTCACATATAGAACTTATGTTCTAATCTCTAGGATAATAAAAATTCATTTCATTTTTTATTATTTTATTATTTGTGAAAAATAAAAATTTCCTTCCCTAAGCTAAATACTTAAGAATAACATTGCTATGTTATATAGCTCTGCATGTTTAACTTTATAAGTATGTACTAAACTGTTTTCCAAAGTGGCTGTTCTGTATTCCCTCTTGCAACCAATAATGTATGAGTACTTGTTATTTTGCCTTTCCAATAACACTCATGTCGTAATTTGCCTTTATTTTTTTTTTTTTTTTTTCTCCTTTCAGCCATTTCAATAAGGGAGCAGTGATAACTCATTGTAGTTCAGATATCTTAAAAGTCAGATTTATTTTTTTTTTTAATACTTTGAAACTTTAGAAGGGGCAGTGAGTTCAAAAATATTATGGCTGATCAAAACAAAACAAAACAGGACCACTAGGTGGTAGGAACATAGAGTTTTATGTGAGTTAGGGTTAGATTAATATTACAAGTGAGAAGAGTCTTCCCTTACATCATTTTTTTTTTTTTTTTTTTCAGAGTCAGGAGCTCAGAGTCATTATCCAGAGAGCAAAGAGGGTGAAAGTCTCCTGGGGAACAGCAGATGTCGGGAGAGACCTCACAAAACTGGCTGATGTCCCTCAACAGCACACCTGGCAGTCTCCAAGGTCTGGAACTACAAAGGGGAGCCACTTGGAGTTGGAGTCTTTTGTAGTCAGATACATCTTATCTGTGGTCAGCAAATGCCAGGTACAGCATTGCTATGTGTGTAATTCAGGGAGGCTCTAATTTGCTAAGTTATTGGGGATACATGAAAAGCAATTGGATGTGTTCCTGGATGTGTTAAAAAAAAATAAAGTTTGGCACTGGTGGGCTTTTGAGCTAATTGTCCCAGCTTGCTGTAAAGAAGTAAATAAATAGAGACCAACGTACAGGAACCAAGTTTGGCTGACAGAAGGAAATAGAGCTCTAATGTTCCAGTACATGGTATGATTCAACCAGTCTTACGAATCATGTAATATACCTTCTGTAGAAAATTGCAAAATTTTACTAATGGGCAGAGGAGCCTGGTAGGCTGCAGTCATTGTGGGGTCGCTAAGAGTCAGACATGACTGAGCGACTTCACTTTCATGCATTGGAGAAGGAAACGGCAACCCACTCCAGTGTTCTTGCCTGGAGAATCCCAGGGATGGGGGAGCCTGGTGGGCTGCTATCTATGGGGTCACACAGAGTCGGACACGACTGAAGTGACTTAAGAGTAGCAGCAGAACAACTAAATCGGAATCTGAGAGAGGAATTCAGAACTATTTTTAAACAAATTCTTCAGGGATGAGGGGTTTATCTTGGAGGGAAAAAGATTTTAGACAGATCTTCGGAGAAGGCAATGGCACCCCGCTCCAGTACTCTTGCCTGCAAAATCCATGGATGGAGGAGCCTGGTAGGCTGCAGTCCATGGGGTCGCTGAGGGTCGGACATGACTGAGCAACTTCACTTTCACACTTGAGAAAGTAAAAGTTGAAGACAAAAAAAATGAAAATATGTTTTTTTGACAACTTCTCTCTTAATGTTTGATATAGAAATACAATTTGGTCCTCATACTTGACAGTATTATTGATAGTTTGATAAATAATGACTGTATTGTGTTAATGGAAAAGTTTGTCGATTTAATGGTATGCTGCTGCTGCTGCTGCTGCTAAGTCGCTTCAGTCGTGTCCGACTCTGTGCGACCCCAGAGACGGCAGCCCACCAGGCTCCCCCATCCCTGGGATTCTCCAGGCAAGAATACTGGAGTGGGTTGCCATTTCCTTCTCCAATGCATGAAAGTGAAAAGTGAAAGTGAAGTCGCTCAGTCGGGTCCGACTCTTAGCGACCCCATGGACTGGAGCCTACCAGGATCCTCAGGATTTGGAAGTCATTTGGAAGTCATTATGTGTATGTGTGTGTGTGTGTGTGTGTGTGTGTGTGTGTGTGTGCGTGCGTGCGTGCGTATGTGTATCTATTGATATATATTATAAATTAATTTGACAACCCTTGTGTCATTTGAGTAATGTATTGCTTATTCAGGCCAAAACATCACTAAATATCACCAAAATATATTTTTGTGCATTTGATAAAGAAGTGGCCAAAGGAAAATCTGGGTACACTGAAACCAGATTTTGGATATGGGTCAGCATACTCTGAGTAAATCAAGATAATAGGTATTTAATCTCCTTTTAACTATTTTTTTTTATCAAGAATCTCTTTTATTGATTTTCAGAAACATTACAAACATCTAATATGAACAAATTGTAACATGACAGTGTTTAGTTTGAACAATTAATACATTTCAGATATAATATTATACATATTTCAACATTATTCTCCCCAGTCATCCCACCCTCTCCCGGTCCCAGAGTCCAAAAGTCTGGTCTATACATCAGTGTCTCTTTTGCTGTCTCGTAAATAGGGTTATTTTTACCATCTTTCTAAATTCCATATATATGCCTTAGTATACTGTATTTGTGTTTTTGTTTCTGGCTTACTTCACTCTGTATAATAGGCTCCAGTTCCATCCACCTCCTTAGAACTGATTCAAATGTATTCTTTTTAATGGCTGAGTAATACTCCATTGTGTATATGTACCACAGCTTGCTTATCCATTCATCTGTGGATGGACATCTAGGTTGCTTCCACGTTCTGGCTATTGCAAACAGTGCTGCTATGAACATTGGGGTACACGTGTCTCTTTCAATTCTGGTTTTCTCAGTGTATATGCCCAGCAGTGGGATTGCTGGATCATAAGGCAGTTCTATTCCCAGTTTTTTGAGGAATTTCCATACTGTTCTCCATAGTGGCTGTACCAGTTTGCATTCCCACCAACAGTGTAAGAGGGTTCCCTTCTCTCCGCACCCTCTCCAGCATTTATTGCTTGTAGACTTTTGGATAGCAGCCATTCTGATTGGCGTGAAATGGTATCTCATAGTGGTTTTGATTTGCATTTCTCTGATAATGAGTGATGTTGAGCATCTTTTCATGTGTTTGTTAGCCATCTGTATGTCTTCTTTGGAGAAATGTCTATTTAGTTCTTTGGCCCATTTTTTGATTGGGTCATTTATTTTTCTGGAATTGAGCTGTAGAAGTTGCTTGTATATTTTTGAGATTAGTTGTTTGTCAGTTGCTTCATTTGCTATTATTTTCTCCCATTCTGAAGGCTGTCTTTTCACCTTGCTTATAGTTTCCTTTGTTTTCCTTTTAACTATTAACACTGTAAGTATTTCCAAATGACCTGGTAATAGTGCACACATTTCCAGGACTGGGGAAATGAGACAATCAGTATTACAATTGTAGAGAATTTTCCTCACTTTCTGTGCCATATAGTACTCAAACAGTGGAAAAGCAAAAATCAAGATGAAAGACCTAGAGGCTTTAATATCTTTGTAGGTATGATGACATCCATATTTTAATTCAGCATTTAATAAATGGTAACAGTTTGTATTATAACAAGTATTCATGTAGGTTTTGTACTTAGAAGTCTTTGTCTATTGCTTTCCTTTGTGGATTTAAGTTAGATCTTAATTTGCAAAGATGTGGTTATCTCTAGGGAAGTAACATGTGATGAGCATGAAGTTTAGGAGACACAATAGTCCATGGGTATTTTCTTTTTCTCTTTCCGACTAACTGGATTTCTTTTCTGTCTTCCTTCCTTCTTCCTCCCTTCCTTCATTCTTTTCTTTCCTTTTTCCTTCATTCTTTCCTCATTCTTTTGTTTCCTCTTTGGAATACCACTGAGGAAGAATTTAGGGCAGAAATAACTTGTTGACTACTACCTAGAAATGGGAAATTTATTATACTATTGATAAATAATAACTATAAGATTATTATCATTTTTTGTTTGTTTATTTGACTACTTCATAATTTTCTTAAAAATCAAGCTGTATATGTATAAAGATCTTTGAGGTCTTGAAATCTTTGAGAGTATAAAATAAGGGCTTTTTATTCCTCATTCATTTAACAAATATTTATTAACCTTCCACCCTGTGTCAGGCACTTCTTACCTATCATCTTTGAAAAAGCTGCATAATAATATTTCACTTTCTTATTCCTTTACATTAAATTTAAAGATTTAGTATATTTGATTATGTTATCTCACATGCTAGTAAAGTAATGCTCAAAATTCTCCAAACCAGGCTCCAGCAATACGTGAACCATGAACGTCCTGATGTTCAAGTTGGTTTTAGAAAAGGCAGAGGAACCAGAGATCAAATTGCCAACATCTGCTGGATCATGGAAAAAGCAAGAGAGTTCCAGAAAAACATATATATCTCCTTTATTGACTAGGCCAACACCTTTGATTGTGTGGATCACAATAAACTGTGGAAAATTCTGAAAGAGATGGGAATAACAGACCACCTGACCTGTCACTTTAGAAATCTGTATGCAGCTCAGGAAGCAACAGTCAGAACTGAACATGGAACAAGAGACTGGTTCCAAATAGGAAAAGGAGTATGTCAAGGCTTTTTTAACTTCTTATTTTACCTGCTTATTTAACTTCTATGCCAAGTACATCATGAAAATCACTGGACTGGAAGAAACAAAAGCTGGAATCAAGTTTGCCCGGAGAATTATCAATAACCTAAGATATGCAGATGACACCACCCTTATGGCAGAAAGTGAAGAGGAACTAAAAAGTCTCTTGATGAAAGTGAAAGTGGAGAGTGAAAAAGTTGGCTTAAAGCTCAACATTCAGAAAATGAAGATCATGGCATCCAGGCTTATCACTTCATGGGAAATAGATAGGGAAACAGTGGAAACAGTATCAGACTTTATTTTTGGAGCTCCAAAATCACTGCAGATGGTGACTGCAGCCATGAAATTAAAAGACACTTACTCCTTGGAAGGAAAGTTATGATCAACCTAATATGAATATGAATAGCAAATTCAAAAGCAGAGACATTACTTTGCCAACAAAGGTCCATCCAGTCAAGACTATGGTTTTTCCTGTACTCATATATGGGTGTGAGAGTTGGACTGTGAAGAAGGCTGAGCCCCAAAGAATAAATGCTTTTGAACTATGGTGTTGGAGAAGACTCTTGAGAGTCCCTTGGATTGCAAGGAGATCCAACCAGTCCATTCTGAAGGAGATCAGCCCTGGGATTTCTTTGGAGGGAATGATGCTGAAGTTGAAACTCCAGTACTTTGGCCATGTCATGGGAAGAGTTGACTCATTGGAAAAGACTCTGATGCTGGGAGGGATTGGGGGCAGGAGGAGAAGGGGACGACAGAGAATGAGATGGCTGGATGGCATCACTTACTCGATGGACGTGATTCTGAGTGAACTCCAGGTATTGGTGATGGACAGGGCAGCCTGGAATGCTATGATTCATGGGGTTGTGAAAAGTCAGACATAACTGAGCGACTGAACTGAACTGAATATTATATATATCCTTATCTTAATAATTTACATTGCTTTTAATTTTGATGCTGAAGGCTACTATAACTGCTTCTTAAATCATTTTGTTTCACATATAAATAATTAAGTTCTCTAAATTCAACTTGCTCCCACATGCAAGATGACATAAAGATAATGAGAGTGATTACTTTGAATTAATATCACTGGTCCTTAAAACATCACTAAGGAGATTGTTTCAAGGTGGTAGAATAGAAGGACATGCACTTTTCTTCTGTGAAAGCATCAAAATCATAGCTACCTTTTTAGCAACCATCAACAGGAGGATGCTGAAACTCACAAAAAAAGATATCTACACCCAAGGGCAAAAGAGAAGCCACAATGAAATGGTAGAAGGGATGCAATCATGATAAAATCAAACCCCATAACTGTTGGGTGGGTGATCCATAAACTGGAGAACAGTAATATCAAAGAAGTTATATAGGTTATGAACTCTTGATTAGGCTTCCCAGTCTGGATATCTGGCAAAGGGACATGGAATCCCCAAGAACTCTGACTTTGAAGTCCAGCAGGATTAGATTCCAGGACTTCCAAAGGACTGGGAGAAATAGAGACTCCATGCTTTGAGCACACAAACAAAACCTTGTGCACACCAGTACCCACAGAAAATGAGTAATGACTCCACAGAAGACTGAGCCAGACCTACCTGTGAGTTTTAGAGGGTCACTTACAGAAGTGTGAGTTAACACTGTCTCAGTGCAGGGATGGGGGCACAGGCAGCAGGCGTTCTTGGAGGTATCCTTTGGCATAAGCCCTCTTAGGGGTCATCAATAGCCTTTAGATCTTATAGACTCCAAGACTGAGTCTCCTCAGGCCAAACAAGTAACAGGGAGGGAATGCAGACCTATCCATCAGCAGACAATTATACTACAAATTTACTGAACAAGAGAACAAGACCAAGTTTTCCCTATAACCAGTCCCTCCCATCAGGAAGTTTGCCCAAGGACAGATAAGAGACTTAGAAGACATAATGGTGGAAACTACTGCAGCAAAACATAATAGAGAAAAAAGGAATGAAAGGAAATGAAGGCAACATAAAAGACCTCTGGGGCAACATTAAACACACCAACTTTCACATTATAGGGGTCCCAGAAGGAGAAGAGAGAGAGAAAGGATCCAAGAAAATATCTGAAGAGATAATAGCTGAAAGCTTCCCTAACGTGGGAAAGGAAATAATCAAATAAGTTCAGGAAACACAGAGAGTCCCAGGAAGGATTAACCTAAGGAGGAACACACCAGACACATAGTAATCAAACTGACAAAAAATATAGATAAAGATATAAGATTAAAAACAACAAGAGAAAAAAGGCAAAAAACATACAAGAGAACTACCATAAGATTATCAGCTGACTTCTCACAGAAACTCTACAAACCAGAAGGGAATGGCATAATATATTCAATGTGATGAATGAGAAAAATCTACAACCACGAATACCCAGCAAGACTCTCATTCAGCTTTGATGGAGAAACAAAAAGCTTTCCAGACAAGTGAAAGTTAAGAGGGTTCAGCATCAATAAACCAGCTTTACAACAAATGCTAAAGGAACTTCTCTAGGCAGGAAACGCAGGAGAAGGAAAAGACCTAGAGTAAATAAACCCAAATCAACTAAGATCATTGTAATAAGATCTTACATATTGATAATTATCTTAAATGTAAATGGACTAAATGCACCAACCAAGTCACAGACTAGCTGGGTAGATACAAAAAACAAAATCTGTATATATATTGTCTACAAGAGACCCACCTCTGACCTAGGGACACTCACAGACTGAAAGTAAGGGGATGAGACAAAGTATTCCACTCAAAAGGAAATCAAAAGAAAGCTCAAGTTACAATACTCATATTAGACAAAATAGTCCAAATAAATACTATTATAAAAGACAAAGAAGGACACTAGAAAATGATTGAGGTTCAATACAAGAAGATATAATTATAAATGTATATGCACCCAGTTTAGGAACACTTCAATATGTAAGTCAAATACTAAAAACCATAAAGGGAGAAACTGACACAACTTCATGGTGGACTTTAACACACCATTTTCATCAATGGACATATCATCCAGACAGAAAAGTAATAAGAAAACTGAGGCCTTAAATGACACGTTAGATGAGTTGAACTTAACTGATAATTTTAGAGTATTCCATCCAAAAGCTGCAGACTACACATTCTTCTCAAGTGCACTTCGAATATTCTCCTGAACTGACTACATGCTGGGCCACAATGTATAAGCCTTAGTATATTTAGGAAAATTGGAATCATACCAAACATTTTATTTGATCATAACACTATTGAGAGAGTCATGCCCTAGGCAGATTGATAAGGAGTCTAGGGGTCCCCAAGGAGAGAGGGGTCTGGAATTCTCAAGGAGGAAGAAAGGACAAACTTTTTTCTTTCTCCACATTCCTTAGAATTATACAACAATAATGTATCTGGCCTGAGGACAGTGTTAATGTAAATTAGGGGGGTAGACCTGGTCTTTTCCAGGATGTATCCTGCCTGAAGACAGTGTTATCTTAAAATGTAAACTAGGGGGGTAGACCTGGTCTTTTCCAGGATGCATCCTGCCTGAGAAATCTTCAAATATAAATTAGGTCTTTATAACCTGAGACATTCTTTAGAGTATATAACTTCATTGCTAACACTAGCAAGGGGGTACTCTTTCTATCCCCTTCTGACGCTTATGTCAGAAGATTTCTCTATCTCCTTTATACTTTAATAAAACTTTATTACACAAAAGCTCTGAGAGATCAAGCCTGGTCTCTGGCCCTGGATTGAATTCTTCTCCTCCAGGGGCCAAGAATCCCGGTGTCTTTGCATGACATAACAACCTTTCACTATGACATTAGAAATAAGCTGCAATAAAAAAAAAAAAAAAAAAAACTCTAATGCATACAAAAATATGGAGACTAAGCAATATGCTATTAAACTACCAGTAGATTACAGAATAAATTTTAAAAAAAATTACCTAGAGACAAACGAAAATGAAGACACAACAGTCCAAAACATATGGGATGCAGCAAAAGCAGCTCTAAGAGGTAAGTTTATAACACTACAATCTTTCTCAAAGAACGAGAACAACCTTCAGTAAACAACCCAACCTTACATCTAAAACAACTAGAGAAAGAAGGAGAAACAAAATCTAAATTTAGTTGAAGGAAGGAGACATGAAGATCAGAGCAGAAATAAGTGTCATTCAGACAAAGAAAGCAATTGGAAAGATCAATGAAATTAAAAGCCGTTGTTGTTTTTTGAAAATATAAACAAAATTAATTTACCTTTACCTAAACTTATCAAAAAAAAAGGAGGACTCAAACAAATAAAATTAGAAATGAAAAAAATGAAATGTTACAACTGATTCAACAGAAATAACAAGGATTATTAGAGATTATTATGACCAACTGTATACCAATAAATGACAACCTGGAAGAAATTCATAAATTCTTAGAAAGGGACACTCTCCCAAGACCAAACCAGAAATACATAGAAAATATGAACAGAAAAATGAGAAGCACTAACATTGAAACTGTGATTAAAACCTTACAAAAACAAAAGCCCAGGATCTGACATCTTAACAGGCAAACTTTACCAATCATTAAGAGAAGAGTTCATGTTTATCCTTCTGAAACTGTTCCAAAAAGTTGCAGAGGAAGGAAAGCTTCCAAAATCATTTTATAAGGCCACCATTGCCCTGATACCAAAACCAGACAAAAACGCACCAAAAAAAGAGAGAGAGAGAGAGAGAGAGATTGAGAGACAATTACAGGCCAGTATCAGAGAAACCCAAGTAAGACAGTAGGTATTGCAAGAGGGCAACAGAGGGCAGACACACTGAAACGAAATCACAGAAAACTAACCAAATTGATCACATGGACCACAGCCTTGTCTAACTCGATGAAATTAAGCTATGCCACGTGGGGCCAGCCAAGAAGGGAGGGTCATGGTGGAGAGGTCTGACAGAATGTGGCCCACTGGAAAAGGGAATGGCAATCCACATCAGTATTCTTGCTTTGAGAACACTATGAACAGTATGTAAAGGAAAAATGATAGGATACTGAAAGAGGATCTCCCCAGGTTGGTAAGTGCCCAATATGCTACTAGAGATCAGTGGAGAAATGACTTCAGAAAGAATGAAGAGGTGGTGCCAAAGCAAGAAAAATACTCAGTTGTGGATCGGACCAGTGATAGAAGCAAGCTCCAATGCTGTAAAGAGCAATATTGCATAGGAACTTGGAATGTTATTTAGGTCCATGAATCAAGGCAAATTGGAAGTGGTCAAACAAGAGATGGCAAGAGTGAACATTGACATTCTGGGAATCAGCAAACTAAATGACTGGAATGGGTGAATTTAACTCCCATAACAATTATATATACTACTGCATTCAGGAATCCCTTTGAAGAAATGGAGTAGCCATCATGGTCAACAAAAGAGTCCAAAATGCAGTACTTGGATGCAGTCTCAGAAACGACAGAATGATCTCTGTTCATTTCCAAGGCAAACCATTCAATACCGCTGTAATCCAAGCCTATGCCCCAATCAGTAACGCTGAAGAAGCTGAAGTTGAACAGTTCTATGCAGATCTACAAGACCTTTTAGAACTAACACTCAAAAAAAATGTCCTTTTCATTATAGGGGACTGGAATGTGAAAGTAGGAAGTCAAGAAACACCTGGAGTAACAGGCAAATTTGGCCTTGGAATGAAGCAGGGCAAAGACTGATAGAGTTTTGCCAAGAAAATGCACTAGTCATAATAAACACCCTCTTCCAACAACACAAGGGAAGACTACACATGGACATCACCAGATGGTCAACACCGAAATCAGATTGATTATATTTTTTGTAGCCAAAGATGGAGAAACTCTATACAGTCAGCATAAACAAGACCAGGCACTGACTGGCTCAGATCACAAATTCCTTATTGCAAAATTCAGACTTAAATTGAAGAAAGCAGGGAAAACCAACCAAACCATTCAGGTATGACCTTAACCAAATCCCTTATGATTATACAGAAGAAGTGAGAAATAGATTTAAGGGACTAGATCTGATAGAGTGCCTGATGAACTATGGAATGAGGTTCATGACATTGTACAGGAGACAGGGATCAAGACCATCCTCATGGAAAAGAAATGCACAAGGAAAATGGTTGCCTGAGGAAGCCTTACAAATAGCTGTGAAAAGAAGGGAAGCAAAAAGCAAAGGAGAAAAGGAAAAATATAAGCATATGAATAAAGAGTTCCAAAGAATAGCAAGGAGAGATAAGAAAGCCTTCCTCAGCAATCAATGCAAAGACATAGAGAAAACAACAGAATGGGAAAGACTAGAGATATCTTTAAGAAAATTAGAGATACCAAGGGAATATTTTATGCAATGATGGGCTCGATAAAGGACAGAAATGGTATGGATCTAACAGAAGTAGAAAATATTAAGAAGAGGTGGCCAGAATACACAGAAGAACTATACAAAAAAAGATCTTCATGACCCAGATAATCACGATGGTGTGATCACTCACCTAGAGCCAGACATCCTGGAATGTGAAGTCAAGTGGGCCTTAAAAAACATCACTACAAACAAAGCTAGTGGAAGTGATGAAATTCCAGGTGAACTATTTCAAATCTTGAAAGATGATACTGTGAAAGTGTTGCACTCAATAGGGCAGTAAATTTGGAAAACTCAGCATGGCCACAGGACTGGAAAAGGTCAGTTTTCATTCAAATCCCAAAGAAATGCAATGATAAAGAATGCTCAAGCTACCACACAATTGCACTCATCTCACACGCTAGTAAAGTAATACACAAAATTCTCCAAGCCAGGCTTCAGCTATACATGAATCGTGAACTTACAGATGTTCAAACTGGTGTTCAAAAACACAGAGGAACCAGAGATAAAATTGTCAACATCCACTGGATCATTGAAAAAGCAAGACAGTTCTAGAAAAACATCTATATCTGCTTTATTGACTATATCAAAGCCTTTGACTGTGTGGATCAAAATAAAATATGGAAAATTCTGAAAGAGATGGGAATACCAGACCATCTGACCTGCCTCTTGAGAAACCTGTATGCATGTCAGGAAGCAACAGTTAGAACTGGACATGGAATAACAGACTGGTTCCAAATAGGAAAAGGAGTATGTCAAGGCTATATATTGTCACCCTGCTTATTGAACTTCTATGCAGAGTACATCATGAGAAACGCTGGGCTGGAAGAAGCACAAGCTGGAACCAAGATTGCCAGGAGAAATATCAATAACCTTAGAAATGCAGATGACACCACCCTTATGGCAGAAAGTGAAGAGGACCTAAAAAGCCTCTTGATGAAAGTGAAAGTGGAGAGTGAAAAAGTTGGCTTAAAGCTCAACATTCAGAAAATGAAGGTCATGTCATCTAGTCCTATCACTTCATGGGAAATAGATGAGGAAACAGTGGAAACAGTGTCAGACTTTATTTTTTGGGCTCCAAAATCACTGCAGATGTTGGTTGCAGCCATGAAATTAAAAGACACTCCTTGGAAGGAAAGTTATGACCAACCTAGATAGCAGATTAAAAAGCAGAGACATTACTTTAACAACAAAGTTTCATCTAGTCATGGCTATGGTTTTTCCATTGGTTATGTATGGATGTGGGGGTTGGACCATGAAGAAAGTTAAGCACCAAAAAATTGATGCTTTTGAACTGTGGTATTGGATAAGATTCTTGGACTGCAAGGAGATCCAACTAATCCATTCTAAAGGAGATCAGTCCTGGGTGTTCATTGGAATGATTGATGCTAAAGCTGAAACTCCAATACTTTGGCCACCTCATGCGAAGTGTTCTCATTGGAAAAGATCCTGATGCTGTGAGGGATTGGATTCAGGAGGAGAAGGGGATGACAGAGGATGAGATGGTTGTATGACATCACCGACTCGATGGATATGAGTTTGGGTGAACTCCAGGAGTTGGTAATGGACAGGGAGACCTGGCATGGTGCGATTCATGGGGTTGCAAAGAGTCGGACACGACTGAGTGATTGCAATGACTGACTGAACTGAGTGATCACTATGAACATAGATGCAAAAATGCTCAACAAAATCTAGCAGTCTGCATGATCAAGTGAGATTTATCCCAAGGATACAAGGATTTTTCAACATCTACAAATCAGCAAATTGATATGTGACCTATCACATCAACAAGTTCAGTTCAGTTCAGTCGCTCAGTTGTGTCCGACTCTTCGGGACCCCATGGACCAGAGCACACCAGGCCTCCTTGTCCATCACCAACTCCTGGAGTGTACCCAAATGGATGCCCATTGAATTGGTGATGCCATCCAATCATCTCATCCTCTGTCATCCCCTTCTCCTCTTGACTTCAGTCTTTCCCCACATCAAGATCTTTTCAAATGAGTCAGCTATTCACATCAGGTGGCCAAAGTATTGGAGTTTCAGCTTCAACATCAGTTCTTTCAGTGAACACTCAGGATTGATCTCCTTAAGTATGGACTCGTTGGATCTCCTACAGTCCAAGGGGCTCTTAAGAGTCTTCTCCAACACCACAGTTCAAAAGCATCAATTCTTCAGCATTCAGCTTTCTCTAATAGTTCACCTCTCACATCCGTACATGACTACTGGAAAACCACATCAACAAACTGAAGAATTAGAGACATATGATTATCTCAATAGATGCAGAAACAGATTTTGACAAAATTTAGCACCAATTTTTGATAAAAACTCTCCAGAAAGTGGGCATACAATAACCTTACTTCAACATAATAAAAGCCACATATGACAAAACTACAGTTAGTATTATATTCAATGGTAAAAAGCTGAAATCATTCCAAGATCAGAAGCAAGAAAATCATATCCACTCTCACTACTTTTACTAAACATTGTTTTGGAAGTTATAGTTATAGCAATCAAAGAAAGAAAAGAAAAAAGAGAATCCAAACTGGAAGAGAAGATGCTAAACTGTCACTGTTAAAGGATGACATGATACTATATATCAGTTCAGTTTAGTTACTCAGTGGTGTCTGACTCTGCAACTCCCTGGACTGCAGCACACCAGGCTTCCCTGTCCATCACTAACTCCCAGAGATTGCTCAAACTCATGTCCATCGATTGGTGATACCATTCAACCATCCCATCCTCTGTCATCCCTTTCTCCTCCTGCCTTCAATCTTTCCCAGTATCAGGGTCTTTCCCAAGGAGTCAGTTCTTTGTGTCAGGTGGCCAAAGTATTGGAGATTTAGCTTCAGCATCAGTCCTTACAATGAATACTCTGGACTAATTTCCTTTAGGAATGACTGGTTGGATCACCTTGCAGTCCAAGGAATTCTCAATACCTTCTCTACCACCATAGATCTACTAAAGGTGCTACCAGAAAACTACTAGAACACATCAATGGATTTGTTAAAGTTCAAGCTTACAAAATTAATACACAGAAATATATTGCATTTTTATACACTAACCAGAAAATATCAAAAAGAAAAATTCAAGAAGCAATTCCATTTAATGTTCCATCAAAAATTATAAAATACCTAGGGATAAACCTACCTAAGGAGACAAAAGAAAAACCTGTACAATGAAAACTATAAGTTGCTGATGAAAAAAATTAAAGAAGACATCAATAGATGGAAAGATATACCATGTTGCTGAATTGGATAAATCAACATTGTCAAACTGACTCTACTACCAAAGGCAATCTACAGATTCAAATGCAATTCTTATCAAATTACCAATGACATTTTTCACAGAACTGGAATAAAAAATTCCAAATTTTGTATGCAGACACAAAAGACCCTGAATAGCCAAAACAATCTAAGAAAGAAAAGTGGAGCTGGAGGAATCAGACTCCCTGACCTTAGACTATACTAACAAGCTACAGTCATCAAAATAGTAGAGTACTAGCACAAAAACAGAAATATAAATCAGTGGAACAGAATAGAAAACCCAGAAATAAGTCCATGCACCTATGCACAATTAATCCAAGACAAAGAAGTCTTGTGTACTCAATGCTGCAAAGACAGTCTCTTCAAAATATGGTGGTAGGAATACTGCACAGCTACATGTTAAAAAAAAAAAAAAAAAAAAAAAAAAAAAGATGAAATTAGATCATTCTTTGACTCCATACACAAATGTAAGCTCGAAATGGATTAAAGACCTAAATATGAGAGTGGATACTGTAAAACACCTAGAGGAATATATAGGCAGAACACTGTCTATGTAAATCTCTTTTGATCTGTCTCCCAGAAAAATGGAAATGAAATAAAAAATAAAAAAATTGCACCTATTTGAACTCAAAAGCTTTTGCACAGCAAAGGAAACCATCTATAAAATGAAAAGACAATCCACTGGGAGAAAATATTTGCAAATGGTTTGACCAATTAGAGATTAGTCTCAAAAATTTACAAACAATTGCTTAACAGCATCAAAAGGAAAAAAGAAGCAATCCAGTCAAAAAAAAAAAAAAAAGCAAAAGGGCAGAAGACCTAGATAGACATTCTTTGAAGAATATATATAAATGGTCAGTAGGCACATGAAAAGATATTCACATCACTAATTATTAGAAAAATGCAAATCAAAACTACAATGAAAGACCTCACACCAGCCAGAATTGCTATTATCAAAAAATCTACAAATAATAAATGTTTGAAAGTGTGTGGAGAGAAGGGAAGCCTCCTCCAGTGTTGGTGGGAATGTAAATTGGTACAGTCACTATGGAGAACAGAATAGAGATTTCTTAAAAACCAAAAGAGAGGTATCATATGATTTTGAAATTCTACTCCTCGGCATATATCCAGAGAAAAGCATGATTTGAGTGGATACGTGTACCCCAACATTCATTGCAGCACTATTTACAATAGCCACAACATGAAAGCAACCTAAATGTTCATTGAGAGAGGAATGGATAAAGAAGATATGGTCTGTATTCACAATGGAATATTACTCAACCACAAACAAGAATCAAATAATGCCATTTGTAGCAACATGAATGGAACTAGAGAGTGTCATAGTGAATGAAGTCAGACAGAGATCAGATCAGATCAGATCAGTCGCTCAGTCGTGTCCGACTCTTTGCGACCCCATGAACTGCAGCACGCCAGGCCTCCCTGTCCTTCACCAGCTCCCGGAGGTCACCCAGACTCACACCCATCAAGTCAGTGATGCCATCCAGCAATCTCATCCTCTGTCGTCCCCTTCTCCTCCTGCCCTCAATCCCTCCCAGCATCAGAGTCTTCTCCAATGAGTCAACTCTTCGCATGAGGTGGCCAAAATACTGGAGTTTCAGCTTTAGCATCATTCCTTCTAAAGAAATTCCAGGATTGATCTCCTTCAGAATGGACTGGTTGGATCTTCTTGCAGTCCAAGGGACTCTCAAGAGTCTTCTCCAACACCACAGTTCAAAAGTATCAATTCTTCGGCACTCAGCCTTCTTCACAGTCCAGCTCTCACATCCATACATGACCACAGGAAAGACCATAGCCTTGACTAGGCGAACCTTTGTTGGCAAAGCAATGTCTCTGCTTTTGAATATGCTATCTAGGTTGGTCATAACTTTCCTTCCAAGGAGTAAGTGTCTTTTAATTTCATGGCTGCATTCACCATCTGCAGTGATTTTGGAGCCCAGAAAAACAAAGTCTGACACTCGTTGCCAAGTCAGACAGAGAAGGAGAAATAATGTATGGCATCCCTTATTTGTTGAATCTAAAAAGAAATTATATAATAAACTTACAAAACAGAATCATAAACATGAGCTTATGTTTGCCAGGGGGCAGGATGGGAGGAAGGGATTGTTAGGGAGTTTGGGATGGACATGTACACACTATTGTAATTAATATGGATGGACATCCAGGACCTACTGTATAGCACATGGAGCTCTGCTCAATGTTATGCTGAAGCCTGCTTAGGAGGGAAGTTTAAGGAAGAATGGATAAATGCACATGTATGGCTGAGTCTTTTTGCACTTCACCTGAAACTATCACAACATTGTTACTTTGCTATAACTCAATACAAAATAAAATAGAAACAGTGACAGATTTTATTTTCTTGAGCTCCAAATCACTGCAGATGGTGACTGCAGCCATGAAATTAAAAGACACTTGCTCCTTGGAAGAAAAGTTATGACAAATCTACACAGCATATTAAAATTAGAGATATTACTTTCCAAACAAAGGTCCATATAGTCAAAGTTATATTTTTTCCAGTAGTCACTTACAAATGTGAGAGCTGGACAATAAAAAAAGGCTGAGCACCGAAGAACTGATGCCTTCAAACTGTCGTGCTGGAGAAGACTCCTGAAAGTCCCTTGGACAGCAAGAAGATCAGACAAGTCAATTCTAAAGAAAATCAACCCCAAATAGTCATTGGAAGGACTGATGCTGAAACTGAAGCTCCAATACTTGGCCACCTGATGCGAAGAGCCAACTCATTGGAAAACACTCTGATGTTGGGAAAGATTGAAAGCAGGAGCAGAAGGGTATTTCAGAGGATGAGACGATTGGATGGCATCAGCAATTCAAAAGACATAAGTTTGATCCAATTCCTGGAGATTGTGAAGGACAAGGAAGTCTGGTGTGCTGCAGTCCATGGGGTCGCAAAGAGTCGGACATGACTGTGACTGAACAACAGCACCAAAATTAAAAAAAAAAAAAGTCATAAGAATGTCAACTACTTCATCTTTTCTAGTAAGTGAAAATATTAATTGAATATCCCCCATCTCTGTGACATATGCACTCAGCACCTTTCTCACTGTTTCATATGCTGTTACAAATGGCTTTTCAAACCGGTAAGTGTAGTCTTGATCAATTAATTTTGGCAAAGTTTATTTAGCAAGAATTGTTTGATTAGGTCTGGACAACTGTTTATAATTCTATCATAGCAGAAAGATTTTTTTCTCTGATTTTTTTTTTAATGGAAAAATATAGGAAGGCAATTTTTACAGACATATCTTCTCAAATATCAGCTCTCTTAAAATTCTGTTTCTTTATTTTTAATTTTTGTAGTTTAGATTATTTTTGCAAGTAAATTCTCATTATAGAGATATGACTTGACAAATTTCTTTATTATTGCAGTTTGAATTTATATACATATTTAAGGAAATATGAGTAAGTACACATTTTAGATGATATTTAGATTTAAAATAGCTCTGGCAATGGATTTTAACTTGAAACTTCAATTCCACATCAGTGCCTGGCAAATTATATTTATAATGGGTAATAAAAATAATATTCTTTATCTACTCAAACTATTTTCAAAAATCATATAAAATAAAGATGTGTGTTTTGTGGACAAGTGTAAAAATTCAGCTTATACTGGGGATAACTCAAATTTACACAAACCTTGGACTTAACAGAAATCTCATTTCTGAGCAGTTCTTTTAAAAAGCACACATGACATCTCTTCAGCTTTGGAGTGATACATGGGAATTGGAAGATTATTCAAAGAGATCTGGAATCATTTGTGAGAGTGTCTTATTCAGCATCAATTAGTCTATTTTTAAGATTTTTTTTTTTTTTTAATCTTGTTGCTTTCATTTGCCAGCCAGGATTCCCAAGAATGTTCACTGGGGTTAGGCTGGTGACCAAGTAGAGGACAAGGGTGGCATATTTGGGTGGGAAAGAAGGGTAGGTTGAGAACTGAGATGAAAAGATAAATCCGTGGTCTCTGCCTTAGACTAATTCACAGGTTGGTGGTCAGAGAAGACAAAAGATGCATGGTAGAAAAGTTCACGGATGCCATAACTGGTACTGAGTACATGCTTTCTGCATGATCAGATTTGAATTTTATTTTAATTAACAAAGTTTGACAGGTCACAGTAAAAATGATTATTAAAATATCAATATACAGTCCTGAGCTAGCATTGCCAATGGGAAGGTGGCCATAATACAAGTAAGATGTATCGTAATCATGATGCTAAGAAGCAACACGATTTACTGTGTAGTTGTTCTCGAGGTGAGGATGCAGAACGGTTAAAGACAAGGATTGCTCCAAGGTTTCCCACTATGATGATCTGATGAATGTCATAAGGTTGAGGGTAGAGTGAAGTGATGAGTTCCCTTTGAAGTTGCTGAGATAGATGTTTTGATTATTTCCACAGTGTCTTGACTGATATTTCAGAGTATTTCCCAAAGTTGGGCAAGCCTAGTTCCAATTAGAAATATATAAATATGCTTAAGTCAAATTTGTAGGTGAAATGTTAGTTTTCTACCATAACTTTCACCTTGGTTCACTGCCATTGTAACACACATGTCAATGTAAATGTGGATTTTTTTTTTTTTCTTTTTTTAATTCATCAGAATAAGATGTTAGGCCAGAGTAACCAAATGAACAACTTCAGTGACTTAGAGAAAGAAAAACATATTCCACTCATACAAACACAACGACAAGCTTAGCTTGTCCAAGGCAACCACCAAGGTGAGACAGTGCAGCCTGGCATTTCCATATCAACCAAGTTTGCTGTTACACTGAAAGAGTGCCTGGAGGCTTCTACTAGCAATTAACTGCTTTCATCCTTAGGTAACATAGGTCTCGTCTATGCAAATTTTTTTTTTTTTTTTTTTGGCTGAAACCAATTACAAACTACATGTAACCTTCAGGAGGTAAAAAGTTTCAGTATCTATCCTCACGTGCTCGGGAGAACCAGAAATAGTCAAAAAATACACAAATGTCACAGCAGTTTTTAAATAAAAAACACTTGAGTTCTAAGACAAGATCTACCTAAGTTTCTACATTCATAAAGTGAGAATACTGATATTCTTCATAGATTTGGGGATATAATGCAAAAGTCTGTGTAAACTTCCTGGTCAGCTACTCTAGAAACAGTGATATCGGTAGTGTAGTTTGCTAGAATATTTAAATACACACTATTGTGAAGGTGAAATCAAACACAGATTTTTTTCCCCATGCATATGTCTTTGAAAATTTGTTATTCACTTTGTTAGTTTATATGGGAGCAAAATGCAGTTATACTATGTACCTGAAAATAAATATTAATGCACATATAACCTATCTCAGTTCAGTTCAGTTCAGTTCAGTTCCTCAGCTGTGTCTGACACTTTGCGACCCCATGAACCGCAGCACGCCAGGCCTCCGTGTCCATCACCAACTACCAGAGTCTACCCAAAGTCATGTCCATTGAGTCGGTGATGCCATCCAACCATCTCATCCTCTGTGGTCTGCTTCTCCTCTTGCCTTCAATCTTTCCCAACATCATGGTCTTTTCAAATGAGTCAGATCTTTGCATCAGGTGGCCAAAATACTGGAGTTTCAGCTTCAACATCAGTCTTTCCAATGAACACCCAGGACCGATTTCCCTTAGGATGGACTGGTTGGATCTCCTTGCAGTCCAAGGGACTCTCAAGAGTCTTATCCAACACCACAGTTCAAAAGCATCAATTCTTCTGTGCTCAGACCTCTTTATAGTCCAACTCTCACATCCATACATGACCACTGGAAAAACCATAGCCTTGACTAGATGAACCTTTGTTAACAAAATAATGTCTCTGCTTTTTAATATGCTGTCTAGGTTGGTCATAGCTTTCTTTCCAAGGAGTAAGCATCTTTTAACATCATGGCTGTAATCACCAGCTGCAGTGATTTTAAAGCCGAAAAAAATAAAGTCAGCCACTTTTTGCCCATCTGTCTCAGTTAGTATAACTATAAAGATTTCCTTCCGCCTCAAAGCTTAATTTATGTTTAGAGATGTGTGGTTCTTGTCTGTGACTGGACATTCTTCAAATTTTTATTTAAAATGTTCTTTTTTGGATTGCCATTATTGAGTTGTTGATATGTTAACACATGGCTATTAATTTTTAGATCCCTGATTACTCATATGGGTCTAAGTACCTACCAGAAACACTCATAATGATTTATCATATGGCTATGTCCACATATCATTGACTTGAATACTATTCTTTTTCGAAACATAAAATTCCCTGACACTGGATAATCCACAGAAAGCTCATCACTGCAACACTTCATTTTAGTCTTCAGTCTGGGCCATTGTCCACTAATTCCACTAGAATTCTGCTAATCATCCAAATTGACATTTTGACTGTAGACAGATGCCAGTTACAATTATGCAACATCTTTAACATTAGGAATACAGATTGGAAAACCCAGTTAATTCAACTAATTACATATTATTATCTTGAGTGAGGCAATACATTACAAGCTATAATGTAGTTAGTCTTATCTTAATTACTTCAATAAACAAATCTGATTTACACCAAAAAGCTTAATTATTTCAAGCAGATAAAGTTGGCTCAATATTAGAACATCTCATTTAATTTAGAATAATTTAATTTAGTAAACATTCATTTTTTCTGTTCTTCTGTTCATTGAAATATTTTTTGTTAGATAATAATAAAAATATTGATTTATAATCAAAATGATAATCATTTTTTAAATTTTAGAATGTGATAGTCTTATTATTGGAAGAGTTTCTAACACTCTGCTGTTTGTTTACTTAGTTGTTTTTAACGAGTTAACATTCCCTTTATACTTACTAGATATCATCATTATCAATTTGTGACATATACTCTTTATTTTTACTATATCTTATTAAGGATTCCAATGTATCTATATGTAAATCTCTAAAAAATGTTTAAATGTATTCTTCAAATTAAGAAAATATATTCATTTTCCTGTTAAATATGTAACAGAGCAAGAATGTAAAAATATTTAAATGTACAGTTATAAATAAATTGTTCATTGATAGCACAACTTTGGGTGAATTTTAACTAACATACAAATTAATTTGGAATTGTCACTCTTTATGAAAGTGAAAATGTTAAAAAGGCACTTAAAAAAAAGGAAAAGATAGAGATCAGTAACTATATTTTGGAAGCAGTGCTAATTAGGAGAATTTCCTCACTGTGGAGGCAGGAATTAAAAAACCCACAGTAGCTTTCAGATCACATCAGATCAGTCGCTCAGTGGTGTCTGACTCTTTGCGACCCCATGAATTACAGCACGCCAGGCCTCCCTGTCCACCACCAACTCCCAGAGTTCACTCAGACTCATGTCCATCGAGTCAGTGATGCCATCCAGCCATCTCATCCTCTGTCATCCCCTTCTCCTCTTGCCCCCAATCCCTCTCAGCATCAGAGTCTTTTCCAATGAGTCAACTCTTCACATGAGGTGGCCAAAGTACTGGAGTTTCAGCTTTAGCATCATTCCTTCCAAAGTAATCCCAGGGCTGATCTCCTTTAGAATGGACTGGTTGGATCTCCTTGCAGTCCAAGGGACTCTCAAGTGTCTTCTCCAACACCACAGTTCAAAAGCATCAATACTTCAGCGCTCAGCCTTCTTCACAGTCCGACTCTCACATCCATACATGACCACAGGAAAAACCATAGCTTTGCCTAGACGAAGCTTTGTTGGCAAAATAATGTCTCTGCTTTGGAATATGCTATCTAGGTTGGTCATAACTTTCCTTCCAAGGAGTAAGCGTCTTTTAATTTCATGGCTGCAATCACCATCTGCAGTGCACTCAAACAATTATCAACCAGTCCATTCTAAAGAGATCAGCCCTGGGTATTCTTTGGAAGGAATGATGCTAAATCTGAAACTCCAATACTTTGGCCACCTCATGTGAACAGTTGACTCATTGGAAAAGGCTCTGATGCTGGGAGGGATTGGGGGCAGGAGGAGAAGGGAATGACAGAGGATGAGATGGCTGGATGGCATCACTGACTCAATGGAAGTGAATTTGAGTGAACTCCGGGAGATGGTGATGGACAGGGAGGCCTGGTGTGCTGCGATTCATGGGGTTGCAAAGAGTCAGACACAACTGAGCGACTGAACTGAACTGAACATTTGTTTTTTGTACATGAACACATTTTTTAAGCTAATGACAAAAATAGGGTTTCTGGGGTTAAAAATATGACAACTTTGTATATTTCTAGAATTCTAAAGACTGTGGTAAATTATTCAAATATTCGTTAATCATTTATTGTGGAAGAAAATTATAAATATTGCAAAAGAGATATCTGAATTATTACTGGGGGTGCTGATTAACTCATTTGGTTGAAGTAATAAGTATTTAAATTATTTTAAGTGTTATTAAAACATAGTTAAAATGTTTGTGTGTGGTGTGCATGTAAACAGGTAAATACATTCTATCATTTATTCTCAAATATTTAAATTGTGCTGCTAGTAAAAACTACAAACATTAGCTTCTTCTACTATCTTTCTTTAGTTTGCATCAGAATTGGAAGTGTTCTTATCCCCCATACTTGGAGATGATTATACCACTCATCTGTGTTTATTTTTTAAATTAATATAGAAAACACCCAAAAATAAATAATAAAAACTACTTTTGCTAGTTGTATTTATAAGTATTTCCAAAGGAAGGGGAAGCAAACACATTCAAAATAAAATTACAACAGAATTCAGGTATATACAACAGTAACTGACCCAGGAAAAACACTTATAGTGTGGCCCAAGTATATTTTGAATAAAACAGAAAATAGCATACTACTGTACATTTGAGTATATCAACAATTTCCATAACAATGATGAACTAAGACAATGTCATGTTAAAAAAAAAAAAAAAATCTTTAGCAGAAGTCCAGAAATGTGAGGTACTTTTGGGGTCTGAGTGTGCAAAGGTAGCACCCACAGCCCACATCCCTCATGAAAGGTCTTATTGCCACAGTTTAGGAATTGCGTCCACAAGATCATTCCCCTTTCCAGAACAGGGCACATACTGCTTCTGGATGATGGAGCAGGAAGGTCTAGCCCTTCCCACTCCAGGCAGTATCACTCTGATGGTACATCTCTTGCTGCATACATCACAGGGTCAGCAGAAAGGTCTGCCCACTAAGTGATGCTCCACCTGTTTTTCCTGTGCACTTCCTTCCTTCCCTCTTGCTTTCCACATACATTAGTCATATTTTATAAATGTAATTTTACTGGAAAAAAAGAATGTTACGTGAAATACGACTTTCTAAGAATGACCTATTGTTCCCCCTAGATTTAGGGCTATTGTTATACTTAGTCCTATTTAATTTTCTATAAATACCTATGGAACAAAGATAGAGGAATCTGGAGTAAAAATTGTAACATCTGTGATGCCTTTGAAGGAGCTAAGAGGCCAGGATTCTGATGGCAGTAGTCACACTAGCCAGAAACCAATGAAAGCTGGGTTTGTTTTCAAACTGTGTAAGAATGGCAGAACTAGACATGTTTTGTGAATATAAAATAAGCATAAAGTGTAGATGCATATTCTGTTTTTCACACTTTCCTCAAAAGACAGCAGAGTCCTTAGCATCTTCTATTTTATACACTAAACTATTTTGAATTCTGCCTATGATCACATAAATCTGTGATGTGCTAATGTGCTTATAATACTCAGCTTTTAAATTTTCAATTATCAAGTGCTAATTAGCATCTAAAATGAGGAAAAGGTCCCAGAAAGTTTGTAAGAAAGCAAGGAAGATAAAAAGTTGAGTTGGCTAACTAAGAAAGAAAATTACTTCAAAGCAGAAAAGGGAAGAATGGAAGGACAGGAAATGAGGGAAGAGATAATTGAGGAAGAAAAGACTTGTTCTGAGGAGAGGAATAAAAGGAATACAGAGAATCTGGTTTTTTGAAAACCTAGTTTTTCTTGACTTTGCTTTCAAACAAGATTCTGAAAATGTTTTCTGTTTGTTTGATTTAGCCAAGTTTTATTTCTCATTGTTTTACCTCACAGTTGAATCTGAAGGGAATGAAATTCAAATCAGCTACTAGTATTTTTCCATTTTCAATTGTTAATACCTGTAGACAATAGGTAATACCAACTTTATTCTCAGTTTCTTTCTTGTGTTAAATTGTATATGTGACAATTCAAAAATATAGTTTGAGAAGGTTGCTAAAATGAATGCATTTTTGACTATAAACATTTCAGAAAAATCCTGTAAGAATTATTTTCTTTTAAGAGTTAACAGCTTAAAGATTTTAATTAAAAAAATTCTTCACAGATCCCATATGCTCCCATAAGGCTAAAGTCACATAATTGGCTATCACTTTCACTTTCAAGCTGTAGGAAGCTGGAGACAATTCTCAACTTCCTTATAGGAAGAAAGCCAGACTAGACAGCAGGAAGACAATAGATCACGGAGAACACTGTTGAAACAATGCTTTAGTAAAAGCAAACAACAGAAGTCTCATGAGGCAAAGTGGAGCAGATGGTCCTAAGAATCTATTGGAAAAGGTTATTTTTGTTCTTAGGACATAGCTTATGATAGGAAGCAAATGTATTGGGAACACATTAACTGTTGCATACAAATGTGAGTGTTAGTTTCCTAAGGTGAATCCTAACATTTAATCAGAATCTTTGTTTCTAACTCTCAAGTCTTGCTCTATTGCTTCCAGATAATGTTCTATATGATTTCCAGTCACATGCTGATGAGGAATAGAAATGGCAGAGTGAAGAGAGAGGAGCAGTAAGTCAGGTTTGCTCTTCTTCAGATAGTCAGAGAAATAACCCTTTTTACCAGATACTAAAGGAAAAACAGGGGCAGATTTTCTAACCCGCCTACCCTATGTAATCATAGATTCATTGCTGATAATACACCTGAAGAACTGTGCACACATTTACATGTCACAATATGGAAGATAAAAACATGATGACTGTGGAGCAGATTATGTAATTATATGTTGTGGACAGAATATAATTGTATTAAATAATTTGGCTGAAATACAGACAACTTTGTTTTGACATTTTTATTCTCACCAGGGCTTAAGTTGTTGTTTGTTGCAATAATGTGGTAACTAAAAATATTGCAATTGCCAAATTAGTAAGAAAACATCCCCAAAATCACTACAATAATTAGAATTATATTCTTCAAAGCTATATTTGTGTATGTGAGTATATGAGTGTGTATGTATGTATATATGAGTGTAGATGAATAAAATAACGTGTCACATTTATCTTTGAGGACCATGAAGAAGAAGTGTTAATAAAATAAATATGTGCCTTGAACAGACTCATGTCAATGAAACAGTGATGAGTCAGTGCTGAGCTGTCACAAACTGAAAACCAGCATATCCTACAACTGGATTCTCAATCAGATCACATCAGTCGCTCAGTCGTATCTGACTCTTTGCAACTCCATGAATTGCAGCACGCCAGACCTCCCTGTCCATCACCAACTCCCGGAGTTCACTCAGACTCACGTCCATCAAGTCAGTGATGCCATCCAGCCATCTCATCCTCTGTCATCCCCTTCTCCTCCTGCCCCCAATCCCTCCCAGCATCAGGGTCTTTTCCAGTGAGTCAACTCTTTGCATGAGGTGGCCAAAGTACGGGAGTTTCAGCTTTAGCATCATTCCTTCCAAAGAAATCCCAGAGTTGATCTCCTTTACAATGGACTGGTTGGATCTCCTTGCAGTCCAAATGACTCTCAAGAGTCTTCTCCAACACCACAGTTCAAAAGCATCAATTCTTAGGCGCTCAGCCTTCTTCACAGTCCAACTCTCACATCCATACATGACCACAGGGGAAAAAAAAAATAGTCTTGACTAGACGAAGCTCTGTTGGCAAAATAATGTCTCTGCTTTGGAATATGCTATCTAGGTTGGTCATAACTTTCCTTCCAAGGAGTAAGCATCTTTTAATTTCATGGCTGCAATCACCATCTGCAGTGATTTTGGAGCCCAGAAAAATAAAGTCTGACACTCTTTCCACTGTTTCCCCATCTATTTCCCATGAAGTGATGGGACCAGATGCCATGATCTTCGTTTTCTGAATGTTGAGCTTTAAGCCAACTTTTTCACTCTTCACTTCACCTTCATCAAGAGGCTTTTTAGTTCTTCACTTTCTTCCATAAGGGTGATGTCATCTGCATATCTGAGGTTATTGATATTTCTCCCAGCAAGCTTGATTCCAGCTTGTGATTCTTCCAGTCCAGCGTTTCTCATGATGTACTCTGCATATAAGTTAAACAAACAGGGTGTCAATATACAGTCTTGACGTACTCCTTTTCCTATTTGGAACCAGTCTGTTGTTCCATGTCCAGTTCTAACTGTTGCTTCCTGACCTGCATACAGATTTCTCAACAGGCAGATCAGGTGGTCTGGTATTCCCATTTCTTTCAGAATTTTCCGCAGTTTATTGTGATCCACACAGTCCAAGGCTTTGGCATAGTCAATAAAGCAGAAATAGATGCTTTACTGGAACACTCTTGCGTTTTTAATGATGCAGTGGATGTTGGCAATTTGATCTCTGGTTCCTCTGCCTTTTCTAAAACCATCTTGAACATCAGGAAGTACACAGTTCATGTATTGCTAAAGCCTGGCTTGGAGAATTTTGATCATTACTTTACTAGCGTGTGAGATGAATGCAATTGTTCGGTTGTTTGAGCATTCTTTGCAATTGCCTTTCTTTGGTATTGGAATGAAAACTGACCTTTTCCAGTCCTGTGGCCACTGCGGAGCTTTTTAAATTTGCTGGCATATTGAGTGCAGCACTTTCACAGCATCATCTTTCAGGATTTGGAATAGCTCCACTGGAATTCCATCACCTCCACTAGCTTTGTTTGTAGTGATGCTTTCTAAGGCCCACTTGATTTCACATTCCAGGATGTTCTGGCTCTAGGTCAGTGATCACACCATCATGATTATCTGGGTCGTGAGGAGGTTTTTTGTACAGTTCTGTGAATTCTTGCCATCTCTTCTTATTATATTCTGCTTCTGTTATGTCCATACCATTTATGTCCTGTATCGAGCCCATCTTTGCATGAAATGTTCTTTTGGTATCTCTGATTTTCTTGAAGAGATCTCTAGTCTTTCCCATTCTGCTGTTTTCCTCTATTTCTTTGCATTGATCACTCAGGAAGGCTTTCTTATCTCCTCTTGCTATTCTTTGGAACTCTGCATTTAGATGTTTATATCTTTCCTTTTCTCCTCTGCTTTTTGCTTCTCTTCTTCTCACAGCTATTTGTAAGGCCTCCCCAGACAGCCATTTTGCTTTTTTTGCATTTCTTTTCCATGGGAATGGTCTTGATCCCTGTCTCCTGTACAATGTCACAAACCTCAGTCCGTAGTTCATCAGGCACTCTATCTATCAGATCTAGGCCCTTAAATGTATTTCTCACTTCCACTGTATAATCATAAGGGATTTGATTTAGGTCATACTGGAATGGTCTAGTGGTTTTCCCTACTTTCTTCAATTTAAGTCTGAATTTGGCAATAAGGAGTTCATGGTCTGAGCCACGGTCAACTCCTGATCATGCTTTTGCTGACTTTATAGAGCTTCTCTATCTTTGGCTGCAAAGAATCTAATCAATCTGGTTTCGGTATTGACCATCTGGTGATGTCCATGTATAGAGTCTTCTCTTGTGTTGTTGGAAGAGGGTATTTGTTATGACCAGTGCATTTTCTTGGCAAAACCCTATTAGTCTTTGCCCTGCTTCATTCCATATTCCAAGGCCAAATTTGCCTGTTACTGCAGGTGTTTCTTGATTTCCTCTTTTGCATTCCAGTCCCCTATAATGAAAATGGCATCTTTTTTGGGTGTTAGTTCTAAAAGGTCTTGTAGGTCTTCATAGAACTGTTCAACTTCAGCTTCTTCAGCATTTCTGGTGGGAGCATAGACTTGGATTACTGTGACATTGAATGGTTTTCCTTGGAAACAAACAGAGATCATTCTGTCATTTTTGAGACTGCATCCAAGTACTGCATTTTGGACTCTTTTGTTGACCATGATGGCCACTCCATTTCTTCTGAAGGATTCCTGCCCACAGTAGTAGATATAATGGTCATGAGTTAAATTCACCCATTCCAGTCCATTTTAGTTTGCTGATTCCTAGGATGTCGACATTCACTCTTGCCATCTCTTGTTTGACCACTTCCAATTTGCCTTGATTCACTGACCTGACATTCCAGGTTCCTATGCAATATTGCTCTTTATAGGATTGGACCTTGCTTCTATCACCAGTTACATCCGCAGCTGGGTATTGATTTTGCTTTGGCTCCATCCCTTCGTTCTTTCTGGAGTTATTTCTCCACTGATCTCCAGTAGCATATTGGGTACCTACTGACCTGGGGAGTTCCTCTTTCAGTATCCTATGATTTCATACTATTCATGGGGTTCGCAAGGCAAGAATACCGAAGTGGTTTGTCACTCCCTTCTCCAGTGGACCACATTCTGTCTGGATTCTCAATGAATATTGATAAAACATTTCATACTTTAGGGATGATTTGTTTTACTTTTACAATTTAAACTATTAGGATCAGATGGTGAATGGCATCACCAACTCAATGGACATGAGTTTGAGCAAATTTTGAGAGAGAATGAAAGACAGGGAAGCCTGGTGTACTACAGACCATGGGGTCACAGAGTCAGATTTGACTGAGCAACCAAATAACATCACATAAATGTGTAATTGTCTTTCAGTATTATAAAGTACAGTGCAAACATGAAATGTGATGTGATCCATGGTCATTTTTGTCACCTAAAATCTTTATCTTCATTTTCCATTGAATATTATCCAACTGCCTCCATACTCTACGGCAGCCCTCAGTGACATGGGGTGTGTATCTATGGGGGATTACAGTTCTCATAAGATGCATCTGGAAAGGTGTGGACCGGTAGGGAAAGAGATTGGTTTGCCCTGTTACAAGGACTAGCTTCTGGAATTTAATTGATGTGGACCAGTGATGTTAAAGGTCCTCCTCCAAAATTGTCATCAACAACAAAGAATTGTGCAATATGCCAGTAATGCCTCTGCTAAAGGGAACTTCATGGAACATCTGACCTGACCACACATTTGTAAGCTTAAGTCTGCCACTGATTCACAAACTTTACAGCCCAGACAAAATGAACATGCTATTTTCTTTAACGTGGGATATAGTATGCTGTTTTCCCTTCCTGAAGTGTTTTTCTCTTCTCCTACTTTATGTCATCACAAAGCTAGATAACAAACTCATTTTTTCCAATTTCAATCCACTTGTTATATTAGCAAAATGTTCCATGTGTTCATCATGTTTCATTATAATCATGCTTTGCTTTATTATATTTTGTTTATTGCAACTCACAAATACTTCCTTCTTTCTTTTTTTAATTTTTTTAATTAAAGGCTTGTGGCAACCCTAGATCAAACAAGTCTATTGGCATTATTGTTCCAAAATCATGTGCTCACCTTGTGTCTATGTGTAACATTTTGGTAGTTAACACCATATCTCAAACTTTTTCAGTATTATCATATTTTCTATGATGATCTCTTATCAGTAATTTTTGATATTACTGTTGTAGTTGTTTTAGGGCACCACGAGCCATACCCATATAAGAGGGAGAACTCTTTAAATAATCCTTGTCTGTGTCTTGACTGTTCCACCCACAGGCTATCCCCAACAACTCCCACCTCTTTCCCTGGGTCTCCCTATTCCCTGAGACACTACAATATTGAAATCAGTAAATAAATAACAATAAATAACTGATTTATGTATTTAGTAAATAAATCAGTCAACAAATAACGCTACTGATTTAAACTGTGATGAAACTTTTGTGCAACTTTCAAAACAGTGCTTGTTTTGAAATTTCAATATACAAAATTCATAAAGTGTTCACAACATAAAGCAAACACGTACCTAGTGAATATGCTATAAGGATCGATATAGGTTATATTATTTAATGACCTAGGACAATTACAGGATCATCCAGTTAATAACTAGTAACAAATACTATTTGAGACTTATACACAGAATTTTGTGTAAGTCTTTATTTTATCAGGCTTTTCTTCTAAAGTTTAAATTTTTGAAACATATAAATCTTGAAAAACTACAAGTTCTTGTATTTTTCTGTATTCAAATGTATACAAAATTTGTTTACTATTATATATATATATATATATATTCTTTTATTTTTCTGTAATGATGCATTTGCTTCTTGTTCTACTGTATGGGCAAGTTTAGATTTAGACTGCATGAACACTACTTTTCATGCTGTTCATGGGGTTCTCAAGGCAAGAATATTGAAATGGTTTGCCATTCCCTTCCCTAGTGGACCATGTTTTATCAGAACTCTTCACTATGACCCATTTATCTTGGGTCGCCCTACATGGCATGGCTCATAGTTTCATTGAATTAGACAAGGCTGTGGTCCATGTGATCAATTTGATTAGTTTTCTATGATTGTGTTTTTCATTCTGTCTGCCCTCTGAGGGATAAGGATAAGAGGCTTATGGAAACTTCCTGATGGGAAAGACTGACTGTGGGGAAACTGGATCTTGCTCTGATGTGTGGGGCCATGCTCAGTAAATCTTTAATCCAATTTTCTGTTGATGGGTGGGACTGTGTTCCCTCCCTGTTGTTTGGCCTGAGGTCAAGCTATGGTAGGAGTAATAAAGGTCATAGCAAACATCCTTTAATAAGACTTGTGCATGCACTATTCTATTCAGGGCCCCTGTCTCTTCAGTAGGCCACTGTGAACCTGTACGTCCCCTGGAGACTCCTGGACACTTACAGGAAAGTGTGGTTTAATCTCTTGTGGGAACACTGTACTTTCTTCTGGCTTCTGGTGTGCAAAAGTTTTGTTTCTGTCTTCCAAGTGTCTGTTTCACCAGTACTGTGGAAATTCTGTAATCAAATCTTACTGGCCTCCAAAGTCAAAGTTCTCGGTATCTTTGTCAAATCCCCAGATTGGAAAATCTGTTGTGGATCCTAGAACTTTCTTAACAGTGTGAAAATTTCCTTGGTATAATTACTCTGCAGTTTGTGGGTCATCTGCTTGGTTGCTCTATGGTGGGGCCAGTGATGACCTCCTCTAAGATGGCTTATGACACAGTGTATGACCCAGGTCTGATGGAGCCAGAGCTCTTGTTCCCGAGGCAGGTCATTGATGACCCACGCCTCCTCAGGAGACACTCAAATACTCAAAGGCAGGTCTGGCTGAGTCTCTGTCAGGTCTCTGGCTCCTGGTGTACACAAGGTTTGGTTTCAGCCCTCTGAGTGTCTCTGGTGAGTGTAAGGTTTGATTCTAAACATGGTTTAGCCCCCTACTGTTATGTTCAGACTTTTTCTTTGCCATGGATGTGGGGCACCTTTTTTTGGTAGGATCCAACATTCTCCTGTTGATGGTTTTTCAGCACCAAGTTGCAATTTTGAAATTCTTAAAGGAGAACATGAGTGCACATCCTTCTATTCAAGCATCTTGTAACAAAAATGTTCAGTTTTCATTCCAGTCCCAACAGAAGGAAATTCCAAAGAATGTTCAAATTACAACACAATTGCACTCATCTCGCATGCTAGCAAAGTAATGCTCAAAATTATCCAAGCCAGGCTTCAACACTACATGAACTGAGAACTTACAGGTATTCAAACTGGATTTAGAAAAGGCAGAGGAACCTTTTCTAAATTATCAAATTGCCAATATCCGTTGACTCATACAAAAAGCAAGGGAGCTCCAGAAAAACATGTACATCTGCTTAATTTACTACACCAAAGCCTTTGACTGTATGGCTTACAACAAACTGAAAAATTCTTTAAGATACGAAAATACCAGACCACCTTAACTGCCTCCTGAGACATCTGTATGCAGGTCAAGAAGTAACCTTTAAAACTGGAGATGGAACAACAGCTTGGTTCTAAATAGGGAAAAGTGTACATCAAGGCTGTATGTTGTCACCCTGTTTATTTAATTTATATGAAGATTACATCATGTGAAATGCTGGGCGGGATGAAACACAGGCAAGAATCAAGATTGCCAGGAGAAATATCAATAACTTCAGATATGCAGATGACCCCACTCTTATGCCAGAAAGGAAAGAAGAACTAAAGAGCCTTTTGCTGAAAGTGAAAGAGAAGAGTGAAAAAGCTGGCTTAAAACTCAACCTTCAATAAATGAAAATCATGGTATTTGGTCCTATCACTTTATGGCAAATAAATAGGGAAACAATGGAAATCATGAAAGACTTTATTTCCTGGGACTCCAAAATCACAGCAGATGGTGAATGCAGCCATGAAATTAAAACAAAACAAACAAAACAAAACAAAAAAAAACACTTGCTCCTTGAAAGATAAGCTACAACCAACCTAGACAGCATGTCAAAAAACAGAGATATTATTTTGCCAACATAGGTCCATCTTGTCAAAGCTATGGTTTTTCCAGCAGTCATAAATGGATGTGAGAGTTGGACCATAAAGAAAACTGAGTGCTGAAGAACTGATGTTTTTAAACTGTGGTGTTGGAGAAGACTCTTGAGAGTCCCTTGGCATGCAAGGAGATCCAACCAGTCTGTTCTAAAGGAAATCAGAACTGTATATTCATTAGAAGGACTGATGCTGAAGCTCCAATACTTTGGCCACCTCATGCAAATAACTGACTCATTGGAAGACCCCTGAGGCTGGGAAGGATTGACGGCAAGACGAGAAGGGGATGACAGAGAATGACATTGCTGGATGGCATCACAGATTGGATGGACATGAGTTTGAGAAAGCTTCAGTAGTTGGTGATGGACAGGGAGCCCTGGTGTGCTGCAGTCCAAGGGTTCAAAAAGAGTCAGAAATGACTGCGTGACTGAACTGATCTGAATTGAACACTAGTATAAAATGTCTTTTGAAAATTTTGCATGGATTCAGGAATATATCAAAATGCAATAAAGAGCAATGTCTTGCTTTTCCATTGCCTTTTGTTAATGTGACTTACTCCTCTCTGGCTTTTTCAGCTTTCTCTTAAGTTAATAGCTTTTCAAGTCTTTGATGCCTGATATCTTGTCTTGCCATTAATCACCATGAAGCTAACAGCTAACACACCTCTCTGCATTATATTGAGTTTAACTCTGTCTACACAGCAATGAATCAAAGTCATAAAAACAGAGGAGGGTTCCAAATAAAAGTATGTGTGTGTGTGTGTGTGTGTGTGTGTGTGTATTCAAACATTCTGACCTCTAGAAAATGCTTTTGATTCTGACAATTTTCTTCTTGAAGTTAGTGTACTTTAAACAAACTAAGAGATGAAAGTTTATTTAAAGAAAAAGTGTTAAATAGGCATAATACTTGAAAGATATTTTGATAAAAAATTAATAATGACTAAAATTTATTACTATTTTTCTAAAATGTTGATCTAAATGTTTTCTGTTCAGTGTTTATAAGTTATTTCATGTATCTTAACACATTTTTTTTTTTAAAAAAGAGTAGGTATAAATTCGGAGAAGGCAATGGCAAGCCACTCCAGTACTCTTGCCTAGAAAATCCCATGGATGGAGGAGCCTGGTAGGCTGCAGTCCATGGGGTCGCTACAAGTCGGCCATGACTGAGCGACTTCACTCTCACTTTTCACTTTCACACAATGGAGAAGGAAATGGCAACCCACTCCAGTGTTCTTGCCTGGAGAATCCCAGGGACAGCAGAACCTGGTGGGCTGCCGTCTATGGGGTCGCACAGAGTTGGACACGACTGAAGCGACTTAGCAGCAGCAGCAGCAGCAGGTATAAATTTGATATCCATGTGATAAATCAGGTGATTAATTGATCAGTTAATTGCTTGGAGTAAAAAGAGAAATAGCTTCATGACTGATTCAAAATTGGTGCAGGTTAAAACTGTATGTTTTTTATTCTGTCTGAAGATTTTCTAACTCTACAATTTTGGAGTCAAATTTTTATTCCCCCTAAATTATGGTTTCAGTTCAGTTAGGGTACTAAAAATTGTGGGTTCAATCCCTCAGTCATGTACCTCAGTCCCTCAGTCATGTCCAACTCTTTGCAATCCAATGAATTACAACACGCCAGGCCTCCATGTCCATCATGAACGCCTGGAGTTCACTCAGACTCACATCCATCGAGTCAGTGATGCCATCCAGCCATCTCATCCTCTGTCGCCCCCTTCTCCTCCTGGCCCCAATCCCTCCCAGTATCAGAGTCTTTTGCAATGAGTCAACCCTTCACATGAGATGGCCAAAGTATGGGAGTTTCAGCTTTAGCATTTCTTCCAAAGAAATCTCAGGGCTGATCTCCTTCAGAATGGACTGGTTGGATGTCCTTGCAGTCCAAGGGACTCTCAAGAGTCTTCTCCAACACCACAGATCAAAAGCATCAATTCTTCCATGCTCAGCATTCTTCACAGTCCAACTCTCACACCCATACATGACCACAGGAAAAAACATAGCCTTGAAAAAACGGATCTTTGTTGGCAAAGTAATGTCTCTGCTTTTGAATAGGCTATCTAGGTTGGTCATAACTTTCATTCCAAGGAATAAGTGTCTTTTAATTTCATGGCTGCAGTCACCATTTGCAGTGATTTTGGAGCCCAGAAAAATAAAGTCTGACACTGTTTCCACTGTTTCCCCATCTATTTCTCATGAAATGTTGGGACTGGTTGCTATGATCTTCCTTTTCTGAATGTTGAGCTTTAAGCCAACTTTTTCACTCTTCAATTTCACTTTCATCAAGAGGATTTTTAGGTCCTCTTCACTTTCTGCCATAAGGGTGGTGTCATCTGTATATTTGAGGTTATTGATATTTCTCCCAGCAAACTTGATTTCAGCTTGTGCTTCTTCCAGTTCAGCGTTGCTCATGATGTACTCTGCAAAGAAGTTAAATAAGCAGGGTGACAATATACAGCCTTGACGAACTCCTTTTCCTATTTGGAACCAGTCTGTTGTTCCATGTCCAGTTCTAACTGTTGCTTCCTGACCTGCATACAGATTTCTCAAGAGGCAGGTCAGATGGTCTGGTATTCCCATCTCTTTCAGAATTTTCCACAGTTTATTGTGATCCACACAGTCAAAGGCTTTGGCAAAGTCAATAAAGCAGATATAGATGTTTTTCTGGAACTCTCTTGCTTTTTCCATGATCCAGCAGATGTTGGCAATTTGATCTCTGGTTCCTCTGTCTTTTCTCAAACCAGCTTGAACATCAGGAATTTCATGGTTCACATATTGCTGAAGCCTGGCGTGGAGAATTTTGAGCATTACTTTACTAGCATGTTCAGATCAGATCAGTCGCTCAGTAGTGTCCGACTCTTTGCGACCCCATGAACTGCAGCACCCCAGGCCTCCCTGTCCATCACCAGCTCTCAGAGGTCACTCAGACTCACATTCATCGAGTCAGTGATGCCATCCAGCCATCTCATCCTCTGTCGTCCCCTTCTCCTCCTGCCCTCAATCCCTCCCAGCATCAGAGTCTTCTCCAATGAGTCAACTCTTCACATGAGGTGGCCAAAATACCGGAGTTTCAGTTTTAGCATCATTCCTTCCAAAGAAATTCCAGGATTGATCTCCTTCAGAATGGACTGATTGGATCTCCTTGCAGTTCAAGGGACTCTCAAGAGTCTACTCCAACACCACAGTTCAAAAGCATCAATTCTTCGGCCCTCAGCCTTCTTCACAGTCCAGCTCTCACATCCATACATGACCACAGGAAAGACCATAGCCTTGACTAGGCGAACCTTTGTTGGCAAAGTGATGTCTCTGCTTTTGAATATGCTATCTAGGTTGGTCATAACTTTCCTTCCAAGGAGTAAGCGTCTTTTAATTTCATGGCTGCAGTCACCATCTGCAGTGATCTTGGAGCCCAGAAAAATAAAGTCTGACACTGTTTCCACTGTTTCTCCATCTATTTCCCATGTAGTGATGGGATCAGATGCCATGATCTTCGTTTTCAGATGAGTGCAATTGTGCAGTAGTTTTAGCATTCTTTGGGATGGCCTCTCTTTGGGGTTGGAATGAAAACTGACCTTTTCCAGTCCTGTGACCACTGCTGAGTTTTTCAAATTTGCTGGCATATTGAGTGCAGCACTTTCACAGCATCATCTTTCAGCATTTGAAAGAGCTCAACTGGAATTCCATCACCTCCACTCGCTTTGTTCGTAGTGCTAGTTTCTAAGGCCCACTTGTCTTCACATTCCAGGATGTCTGCCTCTAGGTCAGTGATCACACCATCGTGGTTATCTGGGTTGTGAAAATATTTTTTTGTACAGTTCTTCTGTGTATTCTTGCCACCTTTTCTTAATATCTTCTGCTTCTGTCTTGTCCATACATTTTCTGTCCTTTATCGAGCCCATCTTTGCATGAAGTGGTCCTTTCGTATCTCTAATTTTATTAAAGAGATCTCTCATCTTTCCAATTCTGTTGTTTTCCTCTATGTCTTTGCATTGATTGCTGAGGAACACTTTCTTATCTCTTCCTGCTATTCTTTGGAACTCTGCATTCACATGCTTGTATCTTTCCTTTTCTCCTTTGCTTTTCACTTCTCTTCTTTTCACAGCTATTTTTAAGGCCTCTCCAGACAGCCATTTAGCTTTTTTGCATGTCTTTTCCATGGGGATAATCTTGATCCCTGTCTCCTGTACAATGTCACGAATCTCATTCCATAGTTCATCAGGCATTCTATCTATCAAATCTAGGCCCTTAAATCTATTTCTCACTTCCACTGTATAATAATAAGGGATTTGATTTAGGTCATACCTGAATGGTCTAGTGGTTTTTCCTACTTTCTTCAATTTAAGTCTGAATTTAGTAATAACGACTTCATGATCTGAGCCACAGTCAGCTCCTGGTCTTGTTTTTGTTGTATGTATAGAGCTTCTCCATCTTTGGCTGCAAAGAACAGGATCAATCTGATTTAAGTGTTGACCATCTGGTGATGTCCATGTATAGAGTCTTCTCTTGTGTTGTTGGAAGAGAGTGTTTGCTATGTCCAGTGCATTTTCTAGGCAAAACCCTATTAATCTTTGCTCTGCTTCATTCCGTATTCCAAGGCCAAATTTGCTTGTTACTTCAGGTGTTTCTTGACTTCCTCCTTTTGCATTCCAGTGCCCTATAATGAAAAGGACATCTTTTTTGGGTGTTAGTTCTAAAAGGTCTTTTAGGTCTTCATAGAACCATTCAACTTCAGCTTCTTCAGCGCTGCTGGTTGTACATAGACTTGGATTACTGTGATATTGAATGGTTTGCCTTGGAAACAAATAGAGATCATTCTGTCATTTTTGAGATTGCATCCAAGTATGCATTTTGGACTCTTGTTGACTATGATGACTAAGTCCATTTCTTCTGAGGGATTCCTGCCTGCAGTAGTAGATATAATGGTCATCTGAGTTAAATTCACCCATTCCAGTCCATTTTAGTTTGCTGATTCCTAGAATGTTGACATTCACTTTTGCCATCTGTTGTTTGACCACTTCCAATTTGCCTTGATTCATGGACCTGACATTCCAGGTTCCTATGTAATATTAATATTCCTATGTAATATTCCAGGTTCCTCTTTACAGCCTCGGACCTTGCTTCTATCACCAGTCACATCCACAACTGCATATTGTTTTTGCTTTGGCTTCATCCCTTCATTCTTTCTGGAGTTATTTCTCCACTGATCTCCAGTAGCATATTGGGCACCTACTGACCCGGGGAGTTCCTCTTTCAGTGTCCTATCATTTTGCCTTTTCATACTGTTCATGGGGTTCTCAAGGCAAGAATACTGAAGTGGTTTTCCATTCCCTTCTTCATTGGACCGCATTCCGTCAGATCTCTCTACCATGACCCACCCATCTTGGGTTGCCTCAGGGTCATGACTTAGTTTCATTGAGTTAGACAAAGCTGTGGTCCTAGTGTGATTAGATTGACTAGTTTCCTGTGAGTATAGTTTCAGTGTGTCTGCCCTCTGATGCCCTCTTGCAACACCTACCATCTTACTTGAGTTTCTCTTACCTTGGGCGTGGGGTATCTCTTCACGGCTGCTCCAGCAAAGTGCAGCCACTGCTCCTTACCTTGGACGAGTGGTATCTCCTTACCACCACTTTTCCTGACCTTCAACATGAGATAGTTCCTCTATGCCCTCCTGCGCCCAAGCAGCCACGGCTCCTTGGACATGGAGTTGGTCCTCCTGGCTGTTGCCCCTGGCCTTGGGGGTCGGGTAGCTCATCCAGGCCGCCACCCCTGGCCTCGGGCTTGGGGGACTATAGTGGACTATAGTCCATAGGATTGCAAACAGTGGGACATGACTGAGCACACACACAATGCAACTGAAAATGTTTCTAAATCATAAATCACTTTAAATTAATCTAAATTCATACAAAGAAGAAAAGCTAAATGCAAATAAGAGCTTACAACTTAGTAAGTTAAAAAATAAAATTAATAGGCAAATTGAATTTTATGGTATTGTAAAAAATGAGTGATGCAGTTATATTTATAATATTTTCTTTCTCCTCTTTATAAAATTATTAGGATCTCTAGAATTCTATGTAATAAGTGAATATTATTATATATCCAAAAATTTTTTTCTTAAACTATGGGCTAATGGAAAGCAAACCTTAGATATTTTTCATATGATTAGTGCATAAAATTCAGAGAAGGCAACGACAACCCACTCCAGTAGTATTGCCTGGAAAATCCCATGGATCGAGGAGCCTGGTAGGCTGCAGTCCATGGGGTCGCTAAGAGTCGGACACGACTGAGAGATTTCACTTTCACTTTTCACTTTCATGTATTGGAGAAGGAAATGGTAACCCACTTCAGTGTTCTTGCCTGGAGAATCCCAGGGACTGGGGATCCTGGTGGGCTGCCATCCATGGGGTCACACAGAGTCGGACACGACTGAAGCGACTTAGCTGCAAAATCAGCAGCACATAAAATTAATGAAATTGATCATTTTCCACCTTCTAAAGTTATGAGACATATTAAAACATGATGGATAGCTGTAAATAGATCCTTAGATTCTTAAATTAGGAAAAGTCAAATAAACTTAAACACAAATAATTAACAAAACATAAGCAACAAAATATAACCAAGCATTTTGAAAGACAGTTTTAATTTATGAACTTGGCAGAAATTTAATTCATTTTCAATTGCTAAACCTGATTTTTTTCTTGAGGTCCTTGGTCAGACTAATAGACAAGTGATATCCACAATATCACTTGAGTTGTTGGATACTTGATACTTGGATACTTGAGTTGTTAAGTGCAAAAACAAGATAAGGCCTAAGTGTAGACAGGAAACACATCAGAGAAGACAGGAAAAGGAAGAGATAATTCAACATATTATTTATAAAAAGAGGAATAAACATATTGAGTGGGGCAAAAATCCACTTGGGTTTTCTGTAAAATGTTATGGAAAAACTTGAAGGAACATTTTGGTCAACCCAATATATCAATCCTGCTTCTAGCGTCTCAATGACCAAATAGTTTATATTCTTTAATACTTTTATACTGTATCAATTATTTGTGCAACAAATGAAATGTGAAAAATGTTCTGATACGTTCAGTAGCCAAAAACTTTATATTTGAAACTAATAATATTTATGCTAAAATATTAACCTTGGCTAGAGTAGAAATTCCTCACATAGAAAATCCCAGGCCTACCAGAATATGTTCCTCAATATGCAGGGGATATTTTTTAAGATTTCCATTATACCATGTCAAATGTTACTTTTAATATCAGAAACAGTCAGATGTGTGCTTCTTGAAATATATGCATCAAACATTACTGCCACTGCTGCTAAGTCCCTTCAGTCATGTCCGACTCTGTGCGATCCCATAGAAGGCAGCCCACCAGGCTCTGCTGTCCCTGGGATTTTCCAGGCAGGAACAATGGAGTGGATTGCCATTTCCTTCTCCAATGCATGAAAGTGAAAAGTCAAATTGAAGTCGCTCAGTCTTGTTCAACTCCATGCAACCCCATGGACTGCAGCCTACCAGGCTCCTCCATCCATGAAATTCTTCAGGCAAGAGTACTGGAGTAGGTTGCCAATGCCTTCTTAAATATTACTATGATGCTACTATTATTCACTTTTTTATAGATTGAAAAACAAACTCATCATAAATGGCAATGTGCTCAAAGTCAAGTAGCTTTTTAGTTTTTGGGGGGAAGTGGGCAGAAGGTGTACACCATATGGCATGAAGGATCATCCAATCCAAGCCCCCTGCATCAGAAGTGCAGAATCTTAACCACAGGACCATCAAGGAAGTCCAGAGGTTGTTCTTTGTGTCTGAGAGTTCTTGAAATTCAGCCTTTCTGGAAACTGTCTATTCCACTAAACTCCATAGTATTGTGCTGTCTTCATGTGAGTAGCTGTGGCAAAATAAACTTCACTTGTGTGTGTTCTTTTCTCAAAATATACCTTCTTGTGAAGGAGGAGGAATGAAAAAATCAATTAAATTATCCTTAAACTAGATGACTTTATTCTGAGACACATCCTATACTATTTAAAATAAAAACTAGATAATGCCTTTTAAATGCACAAAGCCAAAATTTAAGGTCGTCTTTCAGTGTCCAAATTTTTGTGAACCCATGGACTGTACCACACCAGGCTTCCCTGTCCTTCACAATCTCCCAGATCTTACTCAAACTCTGATGCTATCCAGCCATTTCACCTTCTATTGTTCCCTTTTTCTCCAGACTTCAATCTTTACCATATTCAGGATCTTTTATAATGAGTCAGCTCTTTGCATCAGATGGCCAAAGATTGGAGCTTCAACTTCAGCATCAGTCCTTCCAGTGAATATTCAGGACTGATTTCCTTTAGGATTGACTGATTGGATCTCCTTGCACTCTAAGGGACTCTCAAGAATCTTCTCCAACACACAGTTCAAAAGCATCAATTCTTCTGCATTCAGCTTTCTTTATGGCTCAGTTCTCACACCCATACATGACTACTGGAAAAACCATAGCTTTGACTAGATGGACTCTGTTGGCAAAGTAATGTCTCTGTTTTTTAACAAACTGTCCAGATTGGTCATAGCTTTTCTTCCAAGGAGCAAGAATCTTTTAATTTCATGGCTGCAGTCACCATCTGCAGTGATTTGGGAGTCCCAGGAAATTATAGTCTGTCACTGTTTCCATTGTTTCCCCATCTATTTGCATTGAGTGATGGGACCAGATGCCCTGAACTTCATTTTATGGATGTTGACTTTTAAGCCAGCTTTTTCACTCTCCTCTTTCATCTTCATCAAGAGGCTCTTTAGTTCCTCTTTGCTTTCTTCCTTCAGAGTGGTATCAATTGCATACCTGATATTATTAATATTTCTCCCAGAAATCTTATTTCCAGCTTGAGCTTCATCTAGCCTGTATAAAGCTTCTGCTGCAAAAACATAATTAATCTGATTTCAGTATTGACCATCTGGTGATGTCCTTGTGTAGAGTGGTCTCTTATGTTGTTGGAAGATGGTGTTTGCTATGATCAGTGTGTTCTCTTGGCAAAACCCTGTTAGCCTTTGCCCTACTTCATTTTATACTCCAATGCCAAACTTGACTGTTACTTAAGGTATCTCTTGACTTACGACTTTTGAATTCTAGCACACTATGATGAAAAGTATATCTTTTTTGGTCGTTAGTTCTAGAAAGTCTTGTAGGTCGTCATAGACCAGTCAACATAAGCTTCTTCAGCATTAGTGGTTGGGGCGTAGACTTGGATTTCTGTGATATTGAATGGTTTGAGCCTACAGGGCTCTTTCTGTTGTTTTTGAGATTGCACACAAGTACTGCATTTCAAACTCTTTTGCTGATTATTAGACATACCCTACTTCTTCTAAGGGATTCTTGCCCACATTAGTAAATGTAATGATCATCTGAATTAAGTTCACCATTGATACATTTTAGTTCACTGATTCCTACAATGTCAGTGTTCACTCTTGCCATCTCTTGTTTGACCATTTCCAGTTTATCTTGATTCATGGATCTAACATTCCATGTTACTGTGCAATATTGTTCTTTACAGCATCCTACATTACTTTCACCACCACACACATCTGCAACTGGTCTTTGTTTCTGCTTTTGCTCAGCCTTTTCATTCTTTAGGGGCTATTTCTCTGCTCTTCTCCAGTAATATATTGGGTACATACCCACCTGGGGAATTCATCTTTTAGTGTCATAAATATGCCATTTCCAAATTTGCTGGCATATTGAGTGCAGCACTTTCACAGCATCATCTTTCAGGATTTGAAATAGCTCAACTGGAATTCCATCACCTCCACTAGCTTTGTTCGTAGTGATGCTTTCTTAGGTCCACTTGACTTCACATTCCAGGATGTCTGGCTCTAGGTCAGTGATCACACCAGCAAATTTGAAAAACTCAGCAGTGGCCACAGGACTGGAAAAGGTCAGTTTCATTCCAGTCCCAAAGAAAGGCAATGCCAAAGAATGCTCAAACTACCACACAGTTGCACTCATCTCACATGCTAGTAAAGTAATGCTCAAAATTCTCCAAGCCAGGGCTTCAGTAATATGTGAACGGTGAAATTCCTGATGTTCAAGCTGGTTTGAGAAAAGGCAGAGGAACCGGAGATCAAATTGCCAACATCCGCTGGATCATGGAAAAATCAAGAGAGTTCCAGAAAAACATCTATTTCTATTTTATTGACTATGCCAAAGCCTTTGACTGTGTGGATCACAATAAACTGTGGAAAATTCTGAAAGAGATGGGAATACCAGACCACCTAACCTGCCTCTTGAGAAATCTGTAAGCAGGTCAGGAAGCAACAGTTAGAACTGGACATGGAACAACAGACTGGTTTCAAATAGGAAAATCACTGCAGATGGTGACTGCAGCCATGCAATTAAAAGACGCTTACTTATTGAAAAGAAAGTTATGACCAACTTAGATAGCATATTCAAAAGCAGAGACATTACTTTGCCAACAAAGTTCCATCTAGTCAAGGCTAGAGCTTTTCCTGTGGTCATGTATGGATGTGAGAGTTGGACTGTGAAGAAGACTGAGCACTGCAAAATTTATGCTTTTGAACTGTGGTGTTGGAGAAGACTCTTGAGAGTCCCTTGGACTGCAAGGAGGTCCAACCAGTCCATTCTGAAGGAGATCAGCCCTGGGATTTCTTTGGAAGGAATGATGCTAAAGCTGAAACTCCAATACTTTGGCTAGAAGAGTTGACTCATTGGAAAAGACTCTGATGCTGGGAGGGATTGGGGGCAGGAGGAGAAGGGGATGACAGAGGATGGGATGGATGGATGGCATCACTGACTCGATGGGTGTGAATCTGAGTGACCTCCGGGAGTTGGTGATGGACAGAGAGGCCTGGCATATTGTGATTCACTACTGAGCAACTGAACCAAACTGATATACCATTTCATACTGTTCATGGGTTTCTTAAGGCAAGAATGCCAAAATAGTTTGCCATTCCCTTTTCCAGTGCGCCAGGTTTTATCAGAACTCATCACCATGACTTGTCCCTTTTGGATGGCCCTACCGGCCATGGCTCAGAATGTTATTGTCTTAGACAAGTCTATGATCCACATGATCAGTTTTCTTAGTTTTATGTGATTGTAGTTTTCATTCTCTCTGCCCTCTGATGGATGAGGAAAAGAGGCTTATGGAAGCTTCCTGATGAGAGTGACTGGTTGGGGGAAAAGTGGGTCTCACTCTAGTGGATGGGGCCTTGCAAAGTAAATATATAGTCCAGTTTTTTGCTGATAGTTGCAGCTATGTTGCCTCCCTATGTTTTGGCCTGAGGCCAAACTATGGTAGGAATAATGGTAGTAATGGAGACTTCCTTCAAAAGAACTTATGCCAGCCCACTGTGATCCCCAATACTGTAGTATTTGGTGCCCCTGAAACCACAGCAGCCCTCTGTTGACTCATACTTCCTCTTTAGACTCCTGGATACTCACAGGCAAGTCTGGCTCAGTCTCCTGTAGGGTCCCTGCTCCTTTCTCTGGGGTCTTGGAACATACAAGGTTTTGTTTGTGCCCTCCAAGAGTCTTTTTCCCAGTCCTGTGGAATTTCTGTAATCAAATTCCAGTAGCCTTCAAAGTCGAGTTCCCTGGGAGTTTTCAGGTTTTTTGCCAGGTTTCAAATTGGGAAATCTGTTTTGGGCTCTAGAACTTTAGCAACAGTGTGAGAATTCCTTTAGCATAATTGTTTTCCAAGTGTTCTGCTTCCACCTGTTTCAAGGTGGTCTGATTGGTGACTCAGTGGTGGGGCTAATGGCAACATCCTCCAAGAGTACTATACCACACACTGTGCCTTTCAGGTTTCTGTAGCCAGACCCCCTGTCCCCACAACAGGCCACTGCTGACCTGTGTCTCCACAGGAGACACTCAAACACTCAAAGGCAGGTCTGGCTCAGACTCTTGTGGGTGTCACTGCTCCTTTCCTTGGGTCCTTGTGCACAAAAGGTTTTGTTTGCACCTTCTGAGTGTCTCCAACAGGTATGAGGTTTATTTAAAATGTTATTTTGCCCCTCCTACCATCTTGTTGAGGTTTCTTCTCTGCCCTTGGTCACAAGGTACCATTTTTTGGTGGGATTCAACATTCCCCAGTCGATGGTTGTTCAGCAGCTAGTTGCGATTTTGGTGTTCTCCAGGAGAAGATGAGCTCATGTCCTTCTATTCTGGCATCTTTAGTAAAAAAAAAAAAAAAATAGGAAGATTTATACTAAATAAACTTTAAAAGTGGGATCTGAAATTAACAGAAAAGCTATGTGAAGAACATATTGAATCATGATGACACAAATGTATGATAAGAATACATACATCTAAAGAAAAGGGCTTGAATAGCAATGTTCTGTTATATTCATAGAATTAGTGGAGTTCTCAAAAAGCTGCCTTCTTTAAGTTTTAAGCCCAGTCACAGTACCTCTTACTTTTAATCTTTGAACTATCCTTTAATGAATATTTTTAAAGCTATAATTGCTATTGCTATTGTTACTTATTTCCTGTAGCTTAGATTAACTACTAAAAATATCTTATCCTATGAATGTGAGGAGAAAATTTCCAGGCACTAATTTTAAAATTAACTTCAAACTTTGTCATTTAACTTTCACTTATGTTAATATTATTTGTACTAAGAAACATAATTATTCTTAATTATTTTCAGAATTAATGCAAACAATAATTTATATCAACATAAACTCATAAATAACTCCATCATGGGTCAACTAAAAAAAAAAAAAAAAAAAAAAACAACTTGGGTTCTCAAACTTTAGAATGAATCAGAATGTGTTTTTTTTCCCAAAATTCTGAACCCCTTTATTCCCAACTTTGTAGTCTAAATCAGTAGAACTGCTGATTTAAGGTAATCTGCAGGCACACTACATTAATTTAGTGTAATCAATGTAATCTGAGTGATCTGAACGTGAACAGGAAAGTATAGACGGTTAGGTACAGACCAGTGTCCCAACTGTTTCAAGATTCACTCTGAGAAATGTTTAGTTAGCAGGTCCATAAAAGTGGACTATAACAATTGGGCAAATTAGAGTTTTGTAGAATTAAGAAGAAAACACAATGATATTAATAGTTTTAAGAAAAAAAAAAAGATATATGTCTGCAAATTATCACAATGTGTATATAAATTACTAATCATCCATTCATTCATTTTGTTGATATGCACTGAGTTCCTAACACATTTATCACAGCACTGGTAACAGAAATATAGTGGCAAACAGGAGAGTTTGGATCCCTGATGGTCTTATGAGAACAATGTTCTATCTAACTGATGAACAAGCAAAAATGAAAAAGAAAAACAGTTTAAAATTCTTATCAGACTTATAATAAAAAGCAGCTAGGTATTTCAGTTACAAAACAGTAGCATTTAAAGCAATTTTGCTCAACATTCTGTAATAACCTAAATCGGAAAATAACTTGAAAAAGAATAGAAGCATATACACATACAACTAAAACACATTGCTGTACACCTGAAACTAACACATTGTTAATTAATATATTCAATATAAGACTTTTTAAAATAAATATTTTAAGATCTATGTAATACATGATAAATACAAAACAAAGTATTTTATATATATATTTATGTGCATCGTGTCATATAACAAAAGAAATACCTCAGTGAATACTTCTCTGAGGAAATTTTGGATAGGTTTTCAAGCAAGCAAATTTCACAGCAGTATGAGTCACCTGTGCAGTGACCTTGCTGGGCTGCTCCCAGGTATGCTTGAACAGAAGAAAGGGAACAGTATCCCTGCCTTGTTGACTATTTAAAAGTCTTTGACTGTGTGGATCACAACAGACAGTAGAAAATTCTTAAAGAGATGGGGATATCAGATCACCTTATCTGCCTCCTGAAAAACTTGCATGCAGGTCAAGAAGCAACTGGGCATGGAACAATGGACTGCTTCCACATTGGGAAAGAAGTACATCAAGGCTGTATATTGTCACCCTGTTTATTTAACTTGTATGCAGATTTCATCATGAGAAATGCCAGGCCTCAAGAAGGCCAAGCTGAAATCAAGATTGCAGAGGGAAATATCAGTGCTAGTGGTAAAGTACCCTCCTGCCAATGCAAGAGACATAAGAATCAAGGATTTGATCCCTAAGTTGGGAAGATCCCCTGGAGGAGAGCATGGCAACCCACTCCAGTATTCTTGCCTAGAGAATCCCATGGATAGAAGAGCCAATTTACAGTTCATTGGATTGCACAGACTCCTACGTGACTGAAGTGACTAATGCACAAGAAAATGAAACATTGCTTCTCAGAATATAATGCATTATAATTATAGAAATTTAATCTTTTAAAACATGTGAAGAGTACTATAATGTACAAAGTTGTGATCTGCAGCTGTATGCCATCACAGAGAATGCTTGAAATACTGGATTTCTTTAGCTCATTTTTGTAAATCTTGGAAAGGTTTTGTGATGCCATTTCATGGGACTCATGGTTCTTTCAATATGATTCTATCAGACTGTATTTTCCCATAGGAATTTGAGAGACTTAGAGAACTTGGTTCATGGACTTTCTAAAATAGAATTATATACATGATCTGCCTCTTGAGAAATCTGTATGCAGGTCAGGAAGCAACAGTTAGAACTGGACATGGAACAACAGACTGGTTTCAAATAGGAAAAGGAGTACGTCAAGGCTGTATATTGTCACCATGTTTGTTTAACTTATATGCAGAGTACATCATGAGAAATGCTGGACTGGAAGAAGCACAAGCTGGAATCAAGATTGCTGGGAGAAATATCAATAACCTCAGATATGCAGATGACACCACCCTTATGGCAGAAAGTAAAGAGGAACTAAAGAGCCTCTTGATGAAAGTGAAAGTGGAGAGTGAAAAGGTTGGCTTAAAGCTCAACATTCAGAAAACGAAGATCATGGCATCTGGTCCCATCACTACATGGGAAATAGATGGGGAAACAGTGGAAACAGTGTCAGACTTTATTTTTCTGGGCTCCAAAATCACTGCAGATGGTGACTGCAGCCATGAAATTAAAAGACACTTACTCCTTGGAAGGAAAGTTATGACCAACCTAGATAGCATATTCAAAAGCAGAGACATCACTTTGCCAATAAAGCTTCGCCTAGTCAAGGCTATGGTCTTTCCTGTGGTCATGTATGGATGTGAGAGCTGGACTGTGAAGAAGGCTGAGCGCCAAAGAATTGATGCTTTTGAACTGTGGTGTTGGAGAAGACTCTTGAGAGTCCCTTGGACTGCAAGGAAATCCAACCGGTCCATTCTGAAGGAGATCAACCCTGGGATTTCTTTGGAAGGAATGATGCTAAAGCTGAAACTCCAGTATTTTGGCCACCTCATGCGAAGAGTCGGGGAAGGCAATGGCATCCCACCCCAGTACTTTTGCCTGGAAAATCCCATGGATGGAGGAGCCTGGTAGGCTCCAGTCCATGGGGTCGCTAAGAGTCGGACACGACTGAGCGACTTCACTTTCCCTTTTCACTTTCATGCATTGGAGAAGGAAATGGCAACCCACTCCAGTATTCTTGCCTGGAGAATCCCAGGGACGGGGGAGCCTGGTGAGCTTCCGTCTGTGGGGTCGCACAGAGTCAGACACGACTGAAGCGACTCAGCAGCAGCAGCAGCATGCAAAGAGTTGACTCATTGGAGAAGACTCTGATGCTGGGAGGGATTGGGGGCAGGAGGAGAAGGGGACGACAGAGGATGAGATGGCTGGATAGTATCACTGACTCGATGAATATGAGTCTGAGTGACCTCCGGGAGTTGGTGATGGACAGGGAGGCCTGGCGTGCTGCAGTTCATGGAGTCGCAAGGAGTCTGACATGACTGAGTGACTGATCTGATCTGATCTGATCGGATAGTGTCAAAATGTATAACACTTAAATTCCTTACAAAAATGTGAATGTTGAAGATTATTAAAAAAAAAAAAAAAAAAAAAAACACCTGCTGAAGCTATTTTCAATAACCAAGACATGACAGCTACCTAAATGTACATAAACAGATGAATGGATTTAAAAAATGTGCTATATATATATATACACACACACACACACACAAATAAAAATAAATATTAGTCAGTATTAAAAAAAATAATGAGAAATGTAGCAAGATCAATATAGACATTATCATACTAACTGAAGTGAGTCAGACAGAGAAAGCCAAATATATGATATTAATTATATGTGGAATCTAACTTCTGATAAAGTGAACTTATTTACAACACTGTAGTAGATACAGAACAAGGGATAAATTAGGACTTTGGGGTTAGTATATATAAATTACTACATATAAAATGAATAAACAACCTGTTCCCACTTTATAGCACGGGGAACTATTCGCTATCTAGAAGTAAAATGGGAAAGAATCTGAGGATATATATATATATATATATATATATATATATATATATATATAATTATTTTGATATCACCGGATAGTAAGAAAACATTTTAAATCAACTATATTTTAGTTTAAAAAATGCTGAATAGAAGTAACTGGCAATAGATAAATCATGATATTCATGTTATGCTATGTAAGTATTAATCATTGACACTAATAAATACAAATAATATGTTTCAAAATACGATCAACAAAGAACACTTTTATTATTGCTCCTTGGCTCAGAAAACATGAGAAACCAAGTTGTTAGTGAGTTTATTAATGAATATTGTCATTCCTTCAAAAGTTTCTGTTTAGTTCCTATGATATTTAAATACTTTCCTACACACTGGGCTGCATAGATGAATGCAAAGTGTTCCTTAGGCAGTTTTCTTCCCAGTGAAATAAAGAGAAAATATAAAATCCTATATGTGGTACCCACCTTTTTCAGCACCAGGGAATGGTTTTATGGAATACAACTTTTCCATGGACTAGACAGTTGGGGATGGTTTGGGGATGATTTAAAAGCATTACATTTGCTATGGACTTTATTTATATTAATATCAGATCATCAGGCATTAAATCCCAGAATTTGGGGACCCCTGTTAAAGAGGAGATTTTTTAAAGACATTTTATGGCATATTTCAAACTGCTTCCAGTTATAATGGGAGGACAAGCACAGTTTATAGCTTTTTGTGTAAGCTTGATGAAGGTGTTTCTGGAGGAGATTCATTACAGAGAAAATCATACTTGAGCCATAAAGTACCAGACATCATAAGAATACACATCCTATAAATCATATGTGCCTAACTTTATAACATGGAATTCTTCTTGATATTATACATAATAAGCATTCCAACTGAAGAATTTTTCATTTTCTGAGTAGGCTCTGGGAGTTGGTGATAGACAGGGAAGCCTGGCATGGGGTTGCAAAGAGTCGGACACGACTGAGAGAATGAACTGAGAAAATTATACTTAAAAATCTTTTTTTTTTTTCCTTCACTGAAGGTCTTCCAAGTTGTTTATATACTAGCATGTGTTAAATGTTACCATGGATTAACTCCAAGATGGGTTACACTAGCAATATGGTATTGAATCTGGCAAAATTTATTTCAATCCTATTTCACTTGAAAATCTGTTTCCACAGAACACTCTGTTCCACTGAAGACTGTTAGGAATAACCTACATAGAGTGAAATGCAAATCTGAGCAATTGCTTAAAAGACCACTGGAACTGTAATCTCATTCTTATTTTAAGCTTTTCTGTGATCATTCATTCTTTCCTTTGAATTTTACAAGCAACTAGGTGCTTTATTCACATTGAATGGCTCATTATTATTCTAAAAATACTATTGCTTTTTAATTTTCACAATGCTGTTCCTTGTGCCTGAAACATCCCCCTCTTTTTTCTTCTGGTTAACAAACTGCTGATAACTACAATATATGGTGGCACTTTAGAGATAGAGATCCCTTTGTGGTTGTTCAGTCCTTAAGTCATGTCCAATTCTTAGCAACTCCATGGACTGAAGCATGTCAGGCTTCCTTGTTTTTCACTATCTCACAGAGCTTGTTTAAATTCATGTCCAATAAGTTAGTGATGCTATCTAACCATTTCATCCTGTTGCCCCCCTTCTCCTGCCCTCAATCTTTCCCAGCATCAGAGTCTTTTCCAGTTAGTTGACTCTTCACATCAGATGGCCAAAGTATTGGAGTTTCAGCTTCAACAACAATCTTTTAAATAAATATTCAGGGTTGATTTCCTTTAAGATGGACTGGTTTGATATCCTTGCAGTCCAAGTGACTCTCAAGAATCTTCTTCAGCACCACAGTTTGAAAGCATCTATTCCTCAGAACTCAGCCTTCTTATGGCCCAACTGACATCCACACATAACTACTGGAAAGACCATAGCTTTGATTAGATGGACCTTTGTCAGGAATGTGATGTCTCTGCTTTTTAATAAGCTATCTAGATTGGTCATAACTTTCCTTCCATGAGCAAGCCTCTTAATTTCATGGCTGCAGACACTGTCCACAGTGATTTTTGAGTTCCCCAAAATAAAATCTGTCACTGTTGCCAATATTTCCCCATTTATTTGACATGATGTGATGGGACTGGATGCCATGATCTTAGTTTTATGAATGTTGACTTTTAAGCCAGTTATTCAAGAAAGATACCTTCTAGAGATCTACTATAAAACACAGTAGCTATAGCTACTAATACTGTATTATATTTTGTTAAGAGGGTATGTGTTTGTGCGTGGTGTGTGCTCAGTCATGTCCCAATTTTTGCAACCTCATGGACTGCAGCCCAGCAGGCTCTTCTGTTCTTGTGACTTTTCAGGAAAGAAATCTCATTAAATTATCTTATAAAAGCATATATTAACTGCTCTTTAATCAATCAACTACAGTAGCATGTTAATACACTATTTTGTAGATTAAATAAAATTTATACTTAAATGTCCTATAATAACCAGTTTAAAATAGTCTATTTTCTTGTCAACTTCACGTTGTGCTTGTGGTAATCAAGATAAAAGAAACCATCTATGAAAAAATTCAAACTTAATAAATTATATTTCCTCTACATCCTTCAACTGTTATCTGAGTTTAATGTTTATGCATGCATTGAGAATAACCTAACACAAAACAGCTTAAAGCCCGTGTCATCAATACATAACACTATTTAATATTTTCCTATTTTACCCCTATAAGTAATTGATGACACTCAGAATGTTCATAATTGCAGTTATCAGGGTAGTAGTTTACTATTTTTAAACAAATTTTCTATTAAATGCTACTTTAGTGAAACAATAGGAGTATATAAATTGAACAAAAACATCCTCCAAAATGATATAATTTTATACTTCAAAATATTCTAATGTAATATAGATGAGGAAGAGAAAAAGGAAAACAAATGTTACATTGTCTTCTTATAAATGGGCTTTCTATTCTGCCTTGACTTTTTAAGCAACCTACCTTCAATACTATACTCTCTTAATTACTACAGATTTATAAATTATATAACTAAATATCTGATAAGATCTGCCTCTCTTCTTGTTTGATACAAAGTTGTCTTGGCTGTTCTTGATTCTGCCTTTGAGCATCAATTGATAGGTTTTTTATTAGAACTTCATCAAATTTATAGATTTATTTTGGGGAGAATGATTTTTATAAAATATTAAGTATTATATTCATATATACTTCCGAATTTATTTAAATAACATTTTTATCTGTAAGAAAGATTTTACAATTTTGCCACAAGTCTTGAACACTTTTTCCCCCCAAATTGTTTGTTAAAATTGCGTTAACAATGTCTTTGTTTTTATATTGATATTTTATTTGGCAAACTTGCTGAATACTTTCTTCCAAAAGACTGTCTGTTTCAAAGTACATTTATGATATGTTAGACACCAGTTTGATTGCTGGGTCAGGAAGATTCTCTGGAAGAGGGCACCAGCAACCCACTTCACTGTTCTCCCTTGGAGAATCCCATGGACAGAGAAGCCTGACAGACTTCAGTCCATAGAGTGGCACAGTCAGTCACAACTGAAGCAAATTATCACATGCATGCACAGGGTTTCCCTCCATTTGCATTGAACACTGCAGGGTCACAAATAGATTCCAACTGAGCAAGATATTGATCTGAGTCTTTTATCAATCTGTGTATTCTCTGAGATGAAAACTGCTGGGAAGGACTGAATAAACAATGATAACATCATTTGTTCTCTCTTTTTTTTTTTCCCTCATCATATTGTTCTGTCTGAGTCCCTCAGGATGCAGGTGAATTGATGCAGAGATTACAATCTTCCTTCTCTTGCTCTGGATTTTTAAAGAAAATGTTTGTAATGCTTCACCATTAAACAAGACATGGCGTTGGTTGTTAGTAAATAACCATCATCAGATTTAGGAATCTCCCTTTCTTTCCTAATGTTCTGATATTTTATATCAATTGTGTAATTTTATTAAGCATCTTTTTTTTCCTTTCTGAATTGAATATTTCTGTGATTTTGTTTCTTTATTCTACTAACATGACAAATTATGTTAGTAACTGGTTTGCAACTAGACTGTTTTATATTCTTAGATATAAAGAAAACTTTTAAAATTAAAATTCTATAGTTAGTGTGAAATTTTTAATTAATATTTTACTATAGAATTGTAGATACACATCAGTTATGAGAAATAATATACAATGGCTCTATGTTCTGTTTATCCAGTTTTCCATTCAGTAAGAATCTAATCTCTCCCTTCCTCTACACTTCTTAGTCATTTTACCAACAACTGTGAAAATGTTTACATAATTGTTGACTTAAAATTTCCTGATCTTTAGCTATGATAAGGGATCCAAAGGTACTCAGTTGTCTGCAACTCTTTTGCAACCCCATGGACTGCAGACCTCCAGGCTCCTCTGTCAATTGGATTTCCCAGGCAAGAATACTGGAGTGGGTTGCTGTGTGCTATGGTTAGTCATTCAGTCATGTCCAACTCTGTGACCTCATTAACTGCAGCCTGCCAGGCTCTTCTGTCCAATGGAGTTCTCTAGACAAGAATACTGGAGTGGGTTTCCATGTCCTTCTCCATGGAATTTTCCCAGCCCATGGATCAAAATCAGGTCTCCCTTATTGAACCAACAGGGAAGACCAAGAATACTAGAGTGGGTAGCCTATCCCTTCTCCAGGGGATCTTCCCAATTCAGGAATTAAACCAGGGTCAATTCCTACATTGCAGGCAGATTCTTTGCCAGCTGAGCTACCAGGGAAGCCTTATTTCATTTTCCAGGGGATCTTCCTGACCCAGGGATCAAATCTGCATCTTTCTCATTGGGAGGAAAATTCTTTACCACTCAGCCACCTAGGAAGCCTATAATAAGGGATTTATCCTTTTAAATAATAAATACTTTGTACTTAGATACATAAAGCCAAATTTAGGGAAGCAGTGAAAATAAATCTAAGAACAAATACTAAAATATAAAGCATTACAATCTTTGACTTCTCAAAACTACCTTTAAATATCATTAAACATTTACTTTCATAAATAAAGATGATTACATTTGTATTTCCATTTACTGTAGCACAAGAGTAGCATTTTATTGTATAGGCAAAATTTCAAGAATATTGATAATTTTTCTTGCTTTATAGCTCTGTGGCATACTCAGCTAATGAAATAATTCATATAAGAATTTGTCTTTGATTTCTTTCCCTTAAATAAGGGAGAAAACCTCAGCTACTTAAACATAAAATTTACGGACCTCAGGTTCATATGTGATGCCAATGTATTCATTCATTCATTATTCAAACTGACTCAGCAACAATGAAAAAAACAAACATTGCAGAATATTAGCCTTTTATCCCTTAAGAAACATCTGTACTATAAATATTAAGCATGACTTGAAAGCTAGAGATAATTGAGAAATAATAGTTCAGAAAATAAAAAAGAAGATTTTGATTGGAGTAAGGTAAGTAGCTCTTCACAGAGAAATAAGACTATAAATAAACCCTTAAAACATTGATATAGTTTCCACTGTAAAATGGGAGATTTCAGATGAAGTAAGCAGTAGCACATGTTGTGCATTATCCAGCAAAGGGAGAAGGAGGGGACAGATTCAGGCTGCATCACACAGCCTCTCCAAAGTGGTACAAGACACTTTGCTTCTTAAGACAGCTTGCTCCTTTACATAGTCTTACTCTTTGTGACTCCATGGACTGAAATCCTGTCAGGCTCTTCTGTTCATGGGATTCACCAGGCAATAATACTGGAGTGCATTGCCATTTCCTTCTCCAGGGGGTCCTCCCAACCCAGGGATTGAACTCATGTCTCTTGTGTCTCCTGCACTTGCAGGTGGATTCTTTACCTTTAAGCTACTTTACATTATATAAAATGTACACAAATTTTGGAAAGTAGTCATTATAAATGTTTTATTTTATTTTTAATATTGCCCTTTCTACCAGCAATACACAATGCTTCCTGCTTCCTGTGGATAATGGTTCTTGTTCTCAAGAAGGCCCAACAACTTTAGCAAATCTTGGTTCCCAAGGAGTCTTGTCATTTAATCCTCCATGATACTCCCCAACCACTTGGCACTATTTCTTTTCTACTGAAGAGCTATTCAGTCAAAAGGGCAGGTTTATAGAGGAATAACTGAACTGATGATTAGATCAGCTGGATTTTCATTGAAAGTCTTGACTTTCCAGAGGACATGTGCCTAAAACTGTAGGAAATAGAAGTCTGTGTAAGTTACCAGAATGATCTGAAGATGAACTGTAATTCATATTTCAAGTTTCATTGTCAAATTAAAACAAAGCATGTCACTTCAACTCATAAATGTTTCCTCTGGGCCAAAGTAAGGATTAAAAGTAAATGAAGTAAATTGAAGAGACAAAACCAAATCTATTTTAAGTAGAAACTAATTGTGTATTCAAAATTTAGAAGTCATTTTGAAGTTCCCTCTGGTACTAGTTTTTATTAGAAAATACCCTTATAAAGTCATGATCTCATTAACAACTTTTGAAATAGTTCTATTTTCTTGTCTTTAGAAAATTTAATAAATCTATCCCTAAGAGCCTGTAGGCTGACCCAAATTTTTAGATATTTCACAGTTACTGACCCAGACTAGCTGTTACTACTTTCATCTCTATTATAATGAACTTGGACATGATTTAATTTTTCTGGGATTCCAACCTCAAACATTCTTTAAGTCACAATTTCATAGCACTAAAAAGAATTTCCTATAAAGAAAATGTTAATATCCAGATTTACCAATGCACCCCAAACTTTAGTATCTCACTGCCAACTTGATACGTCTCCTCAAATGCCCATCAGCATGTCATGTCCTAAATTCAACAGGTCCCCAAGCATCGTGCAGTCCTTTCCCAACTCCTACATTAATTATCACCAGTACATTCTTCTAGTTAGTTTAAGAGCAACAAAAACAAAAAAAGTCTTGCATTTATCCTTGACTTCCTTCTTCTGTTTGAACTGAATCCCTCTGAAAATCCCATTGTGCCTACCAACAAAATATAATTAAAATCCGACCGCTTCTCACTACTTGCATTGCTACTGTTTTCTTGCCATCATTTTTTTTTTTTTTTACAGACATATTCTTCTAATGAATCACTCTTTCTCTGCCTTCACCTCCAACAGCAACAAGAATGATTCTCTTTTCATGTGAGTCAGATCATGTTAGTCTGCTTAGCTCTTCTGCTTAGCAGCTGCTATAACCCAAGCCCTAAGGATGTCTGACGACGTCCTAAGTGGCCTGGCCCCTGCCTTCAACCTCACCTCTCATTTCAACACTTCTCTTATGATTTTGTATTCTTATTGTTACCTTGTTGATATGCAGAGTGGCATTTCCTGAGCATATTATTTTAAAATAAACTGTGTGGCCCGACCTGAACACACTTTATCCTTTCTTTTGTTTATTTTTCCTCACTGTCACTAATTAACATGATGTAGATTGTAATAATAATAATAAGTATTTATGTATGTATTTATTATTTTCTTCAATCCATGGGAAAAAAAATCATTCCTCATGGAAGGAATAAGTTTATCTGTTTTATTCATTTTTCTATCTCCAGTGCCTAGAAAAGCACCTGGCACAAAAAAATGTCATGCTTTGGATATTAATAACTAACTCAGGGGAAAAAAACCTACTCATGAAATTGTTATATCGATACTATCTTATGAAAAGCTTACTATTAACCATGAAAATGCTGAAATAGTCCTTTAAAGATCCCTTTATAAATCTGAGTAATACTTATCTGCTTAGTTTCATAGAGCTAAAGATTTTAATTAAGTGGATTTGGAGTTTGCCATAATTATTGGATGTTTTCTTGTTTTTCCAGAAGGAATCTGCTGAGGGCTTTTTCTTTACTGTATTCCACATTTAAAAAAAATACAATGAAAACAACTACCAGAGATATTAGGTTAATATTATTAAGTGTAAACATTAAGAATGGCTTTTATCTGTACTTTGAAAATTTAGACAAGTTCATAAAATGTTGAAATATATTCAGTTTTGTAGTTGTTTCTTCATGCATTTGAAAGTTAGAAAGTTAAGCACTATTATTGAAATTACTAGTTCAATGTTTCCAAGCTAACTTTGACTTCATATTTCATAAAAAATAAAATATTAATGAGTATTTGGATATAATCTAATCCTGATATTACAATAATATTTATTTATCAATCAGCATGTAGTCAAGAAAAGAGCCTGATCAATTTTTTTTCTTAGTACTTGAGAATATTTCCACCAATAATACATTATTGTCATTTTTAATGACTGAATATATTCAATAAATATAAGAATTTTGAAATAATTGAAGAAAAAAATCTACTCAGAAGAGAAACACTGTAGTCAATATCATAAAAATATATTATTCTTCTTTTGTTATAATTATTATATGCATATTAGCTGTCTTCCTAAGATATGGTAGTATCACTCAAGGAGTAAATTTAAGTAGGATAGAACTGTTTTTATCACAGAATATGGAGGGGTAACAAAAATTAAAGAGAAAATGAAGTATGGGACATTGAGATACTGATATTAAGGTGCTGAGAAGGAATAGTGTAAGAGCTAGATAGTGAATTTAGGAAGTTAAAGTGACAGAGTATTTTAAAACATATGACTTGGGGAGTGACCTCAGAGACATGGCAGAATGGAAAGTCCCAGCCCTTGTCCCTCAATAGAAACACTGTTTTAAAAGCAACATATGGATTAAAATACTGTTATGAGACCTCCAAAGTCAAGTTAACAGGTTGTAGTATGCTGATGAGCTCAAAACTAATAGCAGCCAAATGGAACATGAGAGAAACACTATTTCACTTTACCTGTTGGATCATCTCTGTCAAGTTGGCACAGCTCAACACCAATAGAGATCACTTTGGCCCTTGACTTCTAATGCAGCCTTCATCCTATGACCTTTCCCTTACAGCAAACTCTCCTCGGGAACAGTGGTGGTGCTAACTATAGGCATTGCAGCTCCACAAAAATGGAGGAAGGCACATAACCCTAAAAGGAGGGAGACAAGTGGAGCATCTGTGTGTTAGTTGCTCAGTTGTGTCCAATTCTTTGCGACCCCATAAACTGAATTATAGCCTGTTAAGCCTCTATCCATTCATCCTCCAGGCAAGAATACTGGAGTAGAGCATGCATATATATTAAAAAAAAAAAAAAAAGAAAGAAAGAAAAAAAAAGATTAAGAGTTTGCCAGAATCTCTAGCTGGAGTAATTGGTGAAGTCTACTTCCTGTCAAAGCCTATTTATAAGGACTGGGAGAAGTGTCTGCTTCTACAAATATGTAGAAAAGACATGAATGTTTCTTATATTGACATGGAGAAAAAGGGAATAAGACACAACCAAAAAAAAAAAGTATCTCCAGCAACCAAGCCTAAAGAAATGAAGATTCATGAATTGCCTGAAAAGTAACTCAAAATAAGCATCTTCGAAGAAGCCTCTTACCTTGGTGGGTAGCACTTTTTATACCTGGCTTTTCCTAAAGCTGAGATGGCATCCCAGGCAAAGAGAATTAAAAAAAAAAAAAGCATCTTCAAGAAGCTTAGAGAAACTTTAAAAAAATGCACAATTCTGAAATATGTATAATACCATATATGAAACGAGTCGCCAGTCCAGGTTCGATACATGATACTGGATGCTTGAGATTGGTGCACTGGGATGACCCAGAGGGATGGTATGGGGAAGGAGGAGGGAGGAGGGTTCAGGATGGGGAACACATATATACCTGTGGCAGATTCATTTTGATATATGGCAAAACCAATACAATATTGTAAATTTAAATAAAATTAAATTTAAAAAAAATTAAAAAATGCACAATTAAGCAAAATCAGAAAAATGGTAGATGAAAATGAGACTATAAGCAAAGAGATAGAAAGTATAAAAATAAATGAATACCTAAATTTTGGAATTGAATACAATCAATAAAGAGCTTCAGTATTTTACTTAGTTGAACAGAGGAGGGAATCATGAAATTTGAACACAGTGATTTGAAAATTATTCAGTCATAGAGGCAAAAAGAAAAATAGAATGAAATGAGTAAAGTCAAACTAAGGGTCTTATGAAAAACCTCAAATGAACAGACATACACACTAAATGGGTCCCAGAAGTGCGAGAGGTTATTTAAAAAAAAAAAAAAAAAAAAAAATTAGTGCCCTAGACTCTCTAAATTTGGGAAAGGAAGCAGACACCAGATTCATAAGTCCAAAGAGCTGCAAAAACAACACAGAAATCTACACTGAGATACGTTATAACCAAATTGTCAAAAGTCAAAGACAAAGAGTGAATTTTGAAAAATCTTACCATGCACAAAGGAGGTTCACATAAGACTATCAATGCATTTCTTAGCACAAATCTTGTAGGCTGGAAGAAGGTGGAATGATATACTCAAAAAACTGAAAGAAAAACAAAACTGTGAACGGAGAATAGTATCTGGGAAAACTGACTTCTAAAAATGAAGAACAGGAAAAAAAAAAAAAATTAGACAAAAGCTGAGGGAGTTCATCACCCCTAGAACTGCTTTAAAGAAAACTAAATGGAATTTTTAAAGTTGGTAAATAGCAAAAAAAAAAAAAAAAAAGCATAAAAAGCATGAAATTACTGATAAAGGTAAAGATATAGACAAATACAGAATACTGTAATATTGATCGGAGAAGGCAATGGCACCCCACTCCAGTACTCTTGCCTGGAAAATCCCATGGACAGAGGAGCCTGGTAGGCTGCAGTCCATGGGGTCGCTAAGAGTCGGACATGACTGAGTGACTTCACTTTCACTTTTCATTTTCATGCACTGGAGAAGGAAATGGCAACCCACCCCAGTATTCTTGCCTGGAAAATCCCAGGGATGGGGGAGCCTGGTGGGCTGCTGTCTCTGGGGTCGCACAGAGTTGGACACGACTGAAGTGACTTAGCAGCAGTAATGTGTGTAAACTTCTTTTAATTTTACTTTAAAGGTTGAAAGGCAAAGGTATAGATTGTTATATCTAGATGATGCTCAGGAAAGCTTCATGGTAGCCAGACAGAAAGCATACACAAAATGCATATAAATTGAGCTCCTTATGACCAACCTAGATAGCATATTCAAAAGCAGAGACATTAGACATTACTTTGCCAACAAAGGTCTGTCTAGTCAAGGCTATTGTTTTTCCAGTGGTCATGTATGGATGTGAGAATTGGACTGTGAAGAAAGCTGAGTGCAGAAGAATTGATGCTTTTGAACTGTGGTGTTGGAGAAGACTCTTGAGAGTCCCTTGGACTGCAAGGAGATCCAACCAGTCCATTCTAAAGGAGATTAGTCCTGGATGTTCTTTGGAGGAAATGATGCTGAAGCTGAAACTCCAGTATTTTGGCCACCTCATGCGAAGAGTTGACTCATTGGAAAACACTCTGATGCTGGAAGGGATTGTGGGTAGGAGGAGAAGGTGATGACAGAGAATGAGATGGCTGGATGCCATCACCGACTCAATGGACATGAGTTTGAGTGAACTCCAAGAGTTGGTGATGGACAGGGAGGCCTGGCGTGCTGCTATTCATGGGGTCACAAAGAGTTGGACATGACTGAGCGACTGAACTGAACTGAATCAAATAAATTGAGTGATTCAATCACTAAAAATGAAGCTAATAGTAAATATGCTATTTACAAGAGAAAGGGAAGCCTGGCATGCTGCAGTCCATGGAATTTCACAGAGTCAGACACGACTGAGTGACTGAACTGAAGACAGGACTGAGTGACTGAACTGAACTATTTTAGATTTAAATAAACACACAAGCTGAAAGCAAAGAGATGGAAAAAGACATTTCATACTAAAATTAAACAAGAGAGTAAGAATAACATCACTTATATCAGACAAAATAGACTTTAAGTAAAAACCTGTTACAAGAGACACAGGAAGACATTGCATGATAGAAATTACAATTCAGGAGGACAATCAGACATCAGAGCACCTAAATATGTAAAGCAAGCTGATAAAGCTAAAGGAAAAAAATGAACGGGGGTATAATATTAAGACACTCCAAGACCCCACTTCCAATAATACATAGAAAACCAGATAGAAAATCAATAAGGGAACAGGGGTCTTTAACAATGTCACATCACAAATGGGCCTATTAATTTAAGATATATACAGAGCATTCCACCTCAAAACAGAGGTACACACATTATTCTCCTAAGAACAAATAGATCTTTTCCCAGGAGGGATCTCATGTTAGGTCACAAAACAAGTCTTAATTTTTTTTTTTTTTTTTAAAGTCACAAACATGTCAATACTAAAGCATCATGCTCCTGATCAACCAATGGATCAGAGAAAAAAAATTAAAGGAAAATAAGAAAATGTCTTGAGAAATTTGAAAGCACAACATATTGAAACTTATGGGATACATCAGAGACACCACTAAAAGGGAAGATTATATTGGTAATATGTCAAAAATGTAGAAAAATTATAAATAAACAATCTGACTTTTTGTCTCATTGAAGTAGAAGAATAAATTATGCCAAAAATATGAAAGGAAAGAAAGAAAAAATTAGAGCAAAAATGAACAAAAGAAAGATAGTGAAAAATTAAAATGAGAATTGGTTTTCTAAAAGATAAAATTGGCCAATCTTAGTTAGACCAATAAAAAATAGAGAAGGCAAGCAAAATTAGAAAGAGAAAACACTACAGCTGAGGAATGAAAAGCTGGATAACCTTAAATTAATGGCTTAATTTATAGAAACATATAACCAAAATGACTGAATCATGAAGAAGTAGCGGGTCTAAACAAAGTAATAGCTAGTAGAGATTTAATAAATATTAAAAAAAAAAAACTTCCAAACAAAGAAATCCTAGGTCCATATGTCTTCACTGGTTAATCCTATCAAACATTTAAAAATTATTACCAAGATTTTGCAAACTCCCTCAGAAAGTTGAAGAGGAAAGAACAGTTCCCAACCCATTACAAAAGGGCAGTATTATCCATATATAAAAGACAGGCAAAGATACTACAAGTAAAGGATATGGTAATATTTCTGATGAAAATATATGCAGAAGTTTTCAGCAAAAACTAGTCAATGAAATTCAACAGAATAGTACATCATAGTCAAGTGTGATTTATCCTTTGATGCAAGCTTGATTCAACAAATACAAATCAATTAAAGTGCAAAAGAAAGGTATTTGCATAATTAAACACTTTTGTCATACAAACTCTTAATAAAGTAGGTATACAAGAGATATATCTCAGTATGCTAAAGGACATATATGTCAAGCCCCAACTTAACATGGTCAGTGAAGAAAAGTAAAAGCTACTCAAAAATCAATAATAACATAAAAAATGCCCCCTCTCACCTGTTATGCAACATAATGCTAGAAGTTCTAGCTGAAAGATTAGAGAAGAAAAATAAGTAGGGTTCCAAATTGGAAAGGAATGAATATATCCTTGTTTTCAGACAGCATGATTTTATGTGTAGTAAATTTCCCCCAAAAATGTGTTACAACAAATAAATTAATTCAGTAAAGTTATAAACTATGCCATTAATATGCAAAAAAAGCTGTTACTATGCCAGACAATTAACTTTCTGAGAAGGAAATTAAACAAATCATCTTATTTAAAATAGCATCAAAAGTAATGAAATACTTAGAAATAAACTTAACCAAAGAGGTGAAATATTTGCACCCTGAAAACTGAAGAAAGAAGTTAAAGGATATAGACCTGCGTATTCATGTACTGGAAGACTTAATATATTAAAATTTCCAAACATACTGAAGAAATTTACATATTCAATGTAATCCCCACTAAAATCACATTGATAGTTTTTGCAGCTATTTAAAGACAGCCCAAAATATATAACGAACCACAAAATAATTCTGAAAAGTCAAGGAAATATCAACAGAGTTCAAAGCTGGAGGCATAACAATTCTTGATTTTCAAATGCATTGTGAAACTACAGTAACCAAAACTAAAGTATTAGCTTAAGGTTATAGATAAATGGGAAAAAACAGAGAAACTCAAAATAAACCCACATATATGCAGTCAACTAAACTTCAACAAGGGAACAAAAAATACATAATGAGGGAAGCATAGTCTCTTCAACAATGGGTATTGGGAAAACTAGATCTCCACATTAAAAATAACAAAATCGGGCCCTTATATCATATTCAAAAATCAACTTAAAATGGAATAAAGCCTTAAACATAAGACTTAAATCTGTAAGTCTCCTGGAAGAAAACAGAAATATCTTTTTGACATTGGTCTTGGCAAATACTTCCTAGATATAACACCAAAACACAGGCAACAAACCCAATTATAGACAAAAATAGATTAAACTAAAAATATCTGCAGAAATAATCAATTAAATTAAAAGTCAGCCTATGGGATGAGAGACTACATTTGCTAACAATATATCTGATAAGGTGTTTAGTTTATATACATAATATGTAAAGAACTTCTGTAACTCAGTAGAGAAAATAAATACATACTTAAACTGAAAAGTGAACAAAATTCTTGAGTAGACATTTTTCCAAAGAAGTTAATAGATATTTGAAAAAGTGTTCAATTCCAAAGAAATGCAAATCAAAAGAGTGAGATATCACACCACACTTATTAGGATGGCTATTGTCAAAGGAACAAGATTAGAGTGTTGGAGAGAATATGGAGAAATTGGAAATCTTGTACATTGTTGACGAGAATGTAAAATGGCACACCTGTAATAGAACATAGTATGGAGAACCCTCAAAATATTAAAAATAGAACAACTAAATGATCTAGCAGTCCTACTCTTAAGCCTATTGCCAAAATAATTGACACAGAATCCCAAAGGTGGTTCAGAAAAATAGAGATATGGAATTTTTTCCATGAAGATATGGATTTCGGCCTAAATCCCCATTGCTGAATACATGGATACAGAAAATATGGTATACGCATTTAGTGGAATATTATTCAACCTTTGAAAAGAAGGAAATCTTTCCGTATATAGTAACACAGATGAACCTAGAAGAAATTATGCTAAGTAAAATAAACCAGTCACAGAATGACAAATATTGCATGATTCCACTTATCTGAAATATCTAAAATTGTCAAATTCAAAGAAACAGAGTGTACAAGCATGGCCTCCAAATTCTTCAGGGAGCTTAAAATAGTTTTTCACCAAAGTCTATAAAATTTCAAATTTTCAAGATGAATAAATTATAATGATTTGTTATAAAACACAGTGCATGTACTGAATAATATTGCATTGGACATATAAAACATTTCATATAGTACAGCTCATGTTAATTGTTCACAATTAACAAAATAAGGGGCAATCCACAATTTAATTGTCACTCTTCTGGTAAGTCAATTTCAAAAATACTGAACAAGTCATTGGATGCTTCAGTATGATGATTGTTAGTGATCTTTTTTTGCAGCTGAAATTGCAGGAAAAAAATCCAGAGTTGAGGCAACGGAAGTAGAAAATTCAAGAATTTTGACTCTGAGCAGCAAAAGCTAAACCAGTAACTTGGAGGAGGTGTAAGACAAAAAGTAGTAAGATCTCTGGTTAAGCACAGGACATACAGGTGGATCCCTGTGTGTCCCTGTGACACGAGGCTGTTTAATAATTTATAGCTGTGCCAACTTTAATAACTTCCTTATGTTTCAATTTCCTAATTTATAATAATTGTAATACTACCACTTGACACAGCACAGGATCAAAGCAGCAATCCATGTACACATGATAGAACTCTTCCAAAACATTATTATAAAATATCAGCTAATATTTTCATGCAATCATTAAAATTATTTTTTGTTTGCTGATCACGTGGTATTTTCTTCATGAATTTTCCAGGATGTTTTTCCTCAGCTACAAAGTATTTTTACCTATTTTCTGGGAACTCAGAATTCTTTCCCCTTGGTATTTCTCATGAGAATACAGATTATTTCCTTTGGCTGCCCTTATTCAAGAGTTTGTATTGTCTTTTTAGGTTGCAAACTAAATAAATTATGTCTATAATTTATTCAGAAGTAAATTAGCAGATTGAGGAGTGAGCCTGTGGTCAGGGAAGTCACCATCTTAGAGAATATATTTTATTATCTGATATGTATCTTTATGGACATTGGAACTACTATGGTAAAGATCAGATTTCAGTAGCTATCTTTATCTCTACTGTTGTTTTTTAGTCACTAAATCTTATCTGACTGTCTGTGACCTCATGCACTGCAGCATGCGAGGCTTCCCTGTTTTTCAGTATTTCCTGGAGTTTGCTCAAACTCATGTCCACTGAGTCGCTGATGCCATCCAACCATACACAGCTTCATTTCCCTTGCAGCTGAAAAATCCACCAAGTAACCCTTCATCATTGGATTTTTATTTTTAACTTTGTTAACCCAGTAGAAGTGTAAAAACAAAACAAAACAAAACTGGCCATATATGCTGCTATCTACTGTGTTGGGTTCTGGTGGCTGTTCAAAGGGGATTCCAATCAGCATGCCCTGCCTGCACACCAATTCTCTGGCTTCCGGTCATTTCTCTCCCAATTAACAGTTGCTAGAAGTCTATGTCAGAGCATCCTTTATTTATAGTCCATAATTCCATCTTGTTGCCTCAGGAGGGAAATTTATTAGAAATGCAGTAAGGTGTCTCTGATGGATTTGACAGGTTTAGATATCTTTACAGCAATTTCTTCCCACTTGCATTATATTTACCAAAATGCTTCAGTGATTCTGAGTTTGCAATAATGATGCAAGACTTTCTGTATTGTGTATAACTGTGTTGATGTTAATGAAGGCCCACAAGAATGGGTGGAGTTTAAGGCAAATAATGATTTTGTGTCTGTGAGATAGTCAGTTCACCATCTTGCCTCATAACAGGTAGAGAAGGAGGACAGGGAGAAACGGAAATGAATTTTCCATACAGTCCAGGTCTACCTATGTCCTTGAGTAGTTATTTAACCTCAGTGTTTCTAGAAAATGAACTTAATGACAATGACTACTTTGTAGAAAAACTTTGAGATTTTAAATGAGTGTAGATTTTTATGTACACATGCAGCTGTGGCTGACACATAATGAACACTATGCAAGTGTTTGTTTTAATTTTAACACTTAATGGCTACTTAATGTTCTATTATGTCAATATATTTATTTAGCCATTCTAACATTTATACCTTCATTTCTTTGATTTTGCTATTATCAATGATGTTATCATATAAATGCCAATCTTTAGGGGTAGTGATCAAAATGGCAGAGTGGTAGGAAGCAGAGTTCACCACCCTCCACAGAAACATTGAAAATGCATCCACAAGTCGAATGATTTACACAGAACAGCTACTGAGTATCAGCAGAAGACCTCAGAAACCTGAGAGAAAATAAAGCCTACACATAACCAGGTGGGTTGGCACTGCCACCCTGCCTTCTTTAACCTGAGACCTTCCTCTGTAGATGAGGGTAGGTGTCGGGTGCTAAAGCTTAACTCCAAAGCCCTGACCCAGGAAGAGGACCAGAGTCAGATGCTAAAACTGCCTGAGGAAGTTGGGTCCAGGCAAATGAGGATGTACTTCTTGAGGGTGTTTTAGGAAGAAGCCTGGGCCCACCAAGCAGGTGAGGCACCATTATTGAAAAAGTGTGTGATAAGAGGACCATCATAATATCCTCTATCCCTGTGAATGCTCCCCAGACAACAGACATCAACTATATGAGCTCTGGGGATGGATGCAAGTCACCACCACCATCTTGGGCTACAGAGCACCTCTGATCACCTCTTCTAGAACTACAGGCAGATGCCAAGCCTCACCCGTGCTGACATGAGAGGGAGTGGTCAACTTTAGTCACAAGCAATTCTGACAGTGGTTCCCAGGACCGACCCTGCTATCCAAGGAGAGCATAGATGGCTTCCCTGAATAGGAAATCTGCCCAGGGGAATGGCTGAAACCACAGCTGAGCCCCAGCAGCCATCTGAGTAAGGAAGAAGAGGTGATACCTCTCCTCATGGCTCTGCAAACTGCAGAATTACACCTCCACTGATGGCTTCCTAAATTCAGCACTTGTGAAACATCTGAAAAGACAAGTGCTTTTGTAGCTGAGATGGGCTTGGTCTTTGAGGCTACCTCTATAGCTCACATAGGTGCACAACAACTATTACAAGTCTACTGAAGTCCTGGGACTTGACTTCGGTGGCCTGAACCAGTGGCTGGGTGAAAACAACACATAAGGGTCACCAGAACTGAATATTGGCATACCCACATTTAAGGTGGGGCCAAGAGAAGTACCAACAACATTATTCTTCATGAGCCTGCACAGTGGATGAAAGGGGATACAACAGAAAACACTCACAGATGAACAACTTCAGAAGAGATATATTCAGTGGCTTCTGTCCCAGTGGGAGTACTCTAATCTTGCCTACCTTGCACTTCAAAACAGAAACATACCTCAGAAACAAATCCAGAGTCTCTACACCAAAAGATAGGGAGCAGACTCTGCCCTGACAGGGAAACAACAACCCCAGAACAAAGGGGAGGCCCCACTCAATGTCCAGGGCAGATTTTGGTCACCACAACACCAATCAAAATCCCTATTAAGGGGATGATAGCACAAGCCTGTGGACCAAACTTGCCAATCAGGGGGCAGACACCAGAAGCAAGAGGAAGTATGATTTTGAAGCCCAAAGAAAGGAGACTGCTAACACATACATTTTAACAATGTAAGAAGATAAGCAAATGTGTTGAAGATGAGGGAGTAAGATAAAAATCTACAAGAATAACTAAATAAAATATAAGCAATGTATCCCTTCAAAAGAATTGATGGTTTTGAACTATGGTGTTGGAGAAGACTCTTGAGAGTCCCTTGCACTGCAAGACTGCAAGGAGATCAAACCAGTTAATCCCAAAGAAATTGGTCCTGAAAAATCATGATCACTCGCCTAGACTCAGATATCCTGGAATGTGAAGTCAAGTGGGTCTTAGGAAGAATCACTATGAACAAAGCTAGTGGAGGTGATGGAATTCCAGTTGAGCTATTTTAAATCCTAAAAGCTGATGCTGTGAAAGTGCTGCACTTCATATGCCAGCAAATTTAGAAAATTCAGAAGTGGCCATAGGACTGGAAAATGTCAGTTTTCATTCAAATTTCAAAGAAAGGCAATGCCAAAGAATGTTCAAATCACCACACAATTCATCTCATGCACTAGTAAAGTAATGCTCAAAATCCTCCAAGACAGGTTTTAGCAGTATGTGAACCATGAATTTCCAGATGTTCAAGCTGGACTTAGAAACGGCAGAGGAACCAGAGATCAAATTATCAACATCCGTGTGATCACTGAACAAACAAAAGAGTTCCAGAGAAACATCTAATTGCTTTATTGAATATGTCAAAGCCTTTGACTGTATGGGTCACAACAAACTGTTGAAAATTCTTAAAGATGGAAATAAAAGACCACTATACCCATCTTTTGAAAAGTGTGTATGCAGGTCAAGTAGCAGCAGTTAGAAAATGACATGGACTGGTTCCAAGTCCAGAAAAGAGTACATAAAGGCTGTATATTGTTACCCTGTTTATTTAACTTATATTCAGGGTGCATCATGCAAAATGCCAAGCTAGATGAAACATAGCTGGAATGAAGATTGCTGGGAGAAATATCAATAACCTCAGATATGCAGATGACTCAAACTTTATGGCAGAAAGTGAAGAACTAAAGAGCCTCTTCATGAAAGTGAAAGAGAGTGAAAAAGTTGGCTTAAAACTCAACATTCAGTAAACTAAGATCATGGCATCTGGTGTCATCAGTTCAGTTCAGTCGCTAAGTCATTTCAAAATCTTTGCAACCCCATGGACTGTAGAACGCTAGGCCTCCCTGTCCATCACCAACTCCTGTAGTTTACTCAAACTCATGTCCATTGAGTCAGTGATGCCATCCAACCATCTCAGCATCTGTCATCCCCTTCTCCTCCTGCCTTCAATTTTTCCCAGCATTAGGGTCTTTTCAAATAAGTCAGTTCTTCACATCAGGGGGCCAAAGTATTGGAGTTTTACTTCAACATCAGTCCTTCCAATGAATATTCAGGGCTGATTTCTTTTAGGATGAACTAGTTGGATCTCCTTGCAGTCCAAGGGACTATCAACAATCTTCTACAACATCATACTTCAAAAGCATCAATTCTTCCTGTTCAACTTTATAGTCCAACTCTAACATCCATATATGACTACTGCAAAAAGCATAGCTTTGACTAGATGGAGCTTTGTTGGCAAAGTCACATGTCTGCAACAGACTTGTTCCAAATAGGAAAAGGAGTACATAAAGGCTGTATATTGTAACCCTGCTTATTTAACTTATATGCAGAGTAGTACATCATGAGAAGCACTGGGCTGAAAGAAGAACAAGCTGGAATCAAGATTGCCGGGAGAAATATCAATAAACTCAGATATGCAGATAAAATCATCCTTATGGCAGAAAGTGAAGAGGAACTAAAAGGCCTCTTGATGAAAGTGAAAGTGGAGAGTGAAAAAGTTGACTTAAAGCTCAATATTCAGAAAATGAAGATCATGGCATCTGGTCCCATCACTTCATGGGAAATAGATGAGGAAACAGTGGAAACAGTGTCAGACTTTATTTTTCTGGGCTCCAAAACCAATACAGATTGTGACTGCATCCATGAAATTAAAAAAAGCTTACTCCTTGGAAGGAAAGTTGAGATCAACCTGAATAGCAAATTCAAAAGCAGAGACATTATTTTCCCAACAAAGGTCCGTCTAGTCAAGGCTATGGTTTTTCCTGTGTTCATATATGGATGTGAGAGTTGAACTGTGAAGAAGATCAGATCAGATCAGATCAGTCACTCAGTCATGTCCGACTCTTTCTGACCACATGAATCATAGCACGCCAGGCCTCCCCGTCCATCACCAACTCTCGGAGGTCACTCAGACTCACATCCATCGAGTCAGTGATGCCATCCAGCCATCTCATTCTCTGTCGTCCTCTTCTCCTCTTGCCCCCAATCCCTCCCAGCATCAGAGTCTTCTCCAATGAGTCAACTCTTCTCATGAGGTGGCCAAAGTACTGGAGTTTCAGCTTTAGCATCATTCCTTCCAAAAATATCTCAGGGCTGATCTCTTTCAGAATGGACTGGTTGGATCTCATTGCAGTCCAAGGGACTCTCAAGAGTCTTCTCCAACATCACAGTTCAAAAGCATCAATTCTTCAGTGCTCAGCCTTCTTCACAGTCCAGCTCTCACATCCATACATGACCACAGGAAAAACCATAGCCTTGACTAGACGAACCTTTGTTGGCAAAGTAATGTCTCTGCTTTAGAATATGCTATCTAGGTTGGTCATAACTTTCCTTCCAAGGAGTAAGCGTCTTTTAATTTCATGGCTGCAGTCACTATATGTATTGATTTTGGAGCCGAGAAAAATAAAATCTGACACTGTTTCCACTGTTTCCCCATCTGTTTCCCATGAAGTGATGGCAACAGATGCCATGATCTTCATTTTCTGAACGTTGAGCTTTAAGCCAACCTTTTCACTCTCCACTTTCACTTTCATCAAGAGGCTTTTTAGTTCCTCTTCACTTTCTGCCATAAGGGTGATGTCATCTGCATACCTGAGGTTATTGATATTTTTCCCAGCAATCTTGACTCCAACTTGTGTTTCTTCCAGTCCATTGTTTCTCATGATCTACTCTGTATATAAGTTAAATAAACAGAGTGACAATATACAGCCTTGACGAACTCCTTTTCCTATTTGGAACCAGTCTGTTGTTCCATGACCAGTTCTAACTGATGCTTCCTCATCTGCATACAAATTTCTCAAGAGGCAGATCAGGTGGTCTGGTATTCCCATCTCTTTCAGAATTTTCTACAGTTTATTGTGATCCACACAGTCAAAGGCTTTGGCATAGTCAATAAAGCAGAAATAGATACATTTCTGGAACTCTCTTGCTTTTTCCATGATCCAGTGTATGTTGGCAATTTGATCTCTGGTTACTCTGCCTTTTCTAAAACCAGCTTGAACATCAGGAAGTTCACAGTGCACATATTGCTGAAGCCTGGCTTGGAGAATTTTGAGCATTACTTTCCTAGCGTGTGAGATGAGTGCAATTGTGCGGTAGTTTGAGTCTTCTTTGGCATTGCCTTTCTTTGGGATTGGAATGAAAACTGATCTTTTCCAGTCCTGTGGCCACTGCTGAGTTTTCCAAATTTGCTGGCATATTGAGTGCAGCACTTTCACAGCATCATCTTTCAAGATTTGGAATAGCTGAACTGGAATTCTATCACCTTCATTAGCTTTATTCGTAGTGATGCTTTCTAAGGCCCACTTGACTTCACATTCCAGGATGTCTGGCTCTAGGTCAGTGATCACACCATCGTGATTATCTTGGTCGTGAAGATCTTTTTTGTACAGTTCTTCTGTGTATTCTTGCCACCTCTTCTTGCCTCATAACCTGTGTTCAAAAGTCTCCCTTTCTCTTCTACTCTTTGTACATTTTGCAAGGATTTTTATTAACTATTTGGCTAATAGGCATCCATTTTCTATTTCTTCTTGAGACAATTTTAGTAATTTACATCTTTCCAAATTCGCCCATTTCATTTAAATAATCTAATTTCTTGGCCTCATGGTGTTCATAGTATTTCCTTATAATACTTTTAATTTTTAATGATAATTATTTATGTGTCCATGTTAAATTCTGATTTGTTAATATTTGTCTTACCTTGTTTATTTCTTGGTCAGTCCAGCAGAAGCCACATCAATTTTATTTTTCTAAAAAGAAAAAATGTGTTTTTTTCCCACCATTTTTTTCTTATCAGTTTTAATGATTTTTACATAAATCTTAATGTTTCATTATTTTGTGTGTTTCAGGTTCAGTTGCTCTTCGTTCTCTAGTTATTTAAGGTAGAAACTTTAATATTGATTTAAGATTATTTTTTTCTTTTTTAATGTAGGGATTTAGAATGATAAATGTCCTTGCAAACATTTTTTTACCTGCATTTTGCAAAATTTCATGTGCTGTGTATATGTGTATTCAATTTTAGTTTCTTCTTGATTCAGGCTATTTTATAAATATGTTTTATTTCCAAATATTTTGAGTTTTCTCATAATTTTTTTTGGGCAGTCAACTTCTCTTTTAATCCAGTTAAGATTGGAGGGTTTATATCATATGATTTTTTTCCTTCAGATTTATTGTTACTGGTTTTGTGTCCACAATAATTTATATTGTGTATTGTCCATGATCATGTTTATATTGTATAATGTATCTCAACAGCAGAGTTGTGTCTGCATACTGGGCACTGGATGAAACATGAGTGAGCACTCCCTAAAGCCTGTGCCTTAGGAAAGGCACCTGCCTTCCTCTAGTCCTTACCCTAAGATCATGCAAAAAGAACAAATAATGTAGCCATGGTAAGGCCCAAGTCTGGCAGTTTGACTGTAAATTTCATGAAACTGGATAAACAAACACCTGTTTCATTGCAAAGTTGAGATGCCGTTGTTGGATTCCTTCTGGCACATTGTTATTAAGCACCTCCTAGTGGCAATAACGGAGAAGGCAATGGCAACCCATCCCAGTACTCTTGCCTGGAAAAATCCCATGGACAGAGGAGCCTGGTAGGCTGCAGTCCATGGTATCGCTAAGAGTCGGGCATGACTGAGCAACTTTACTTTCACTTTTCACTTTCATGCATTGGAGAAGGAAATGGCAACCCATTCCAGTATCCTTGCCTGGAGAATCCCAGGGACAGAGGAGCCTAGTGGGCTGCCTTCTATGGGGTCGCACAGAGTCAGACATGGCTGAGTGATGTAGCAGTAGCAGTGGCAATAAAAGGTACCTGCAGTACTGGCCTGACATCCTTTGCCATAACTGTTTAACCTGGTATTTCAAAAGCAAAAATTATTCTTTCATTTCCTATTGAGTAATGGGTAATGAATGAGTCTTTAGACAATTCACACTTGCTTGGAAGAGATGAATAGAGAAACATTTGAAATCCTATTAAAAAGGGCGTAACTTGCCTCCAGAAATTTTCTACTGAAATTTAAAAAATTTATACTTCAAGTTCTTAACTTTGTCAACCAGACATTATATAACCCAAGGCCAACAAGTATATAACATATTCATTGAAAAAAATTTGTATAAAATCCATTATTATGTGAACAAGAGTATCAAGAAATAGCCACAAAATTTTGGTATTTAGCAACAGTATAGAAACCAAAAGAAAAAAATAAAAGCAACAAAGCAAAACCTCACTTAGAAGATATGATATCAATTAATTGGTAATTGATTTGAAGTTTGAATTCTGTGCTCAATTCTGAAATATAAAGGCATAAAGGCAGCATAAAATGCTGAATGACCACACCATTGACATTATTATAATAAAATAACTCAATTTCTAATTTCAGGGCACTAGTACCTGAATAATTATTTTGATTGCAAGAACAAGAATGAATATAAATTCCTCAGTGTTGTAATGTATGAACATATTATCTTATTAATAATTATAAGGACTGACAGATGATTACATTTAAGACATCAATTTTAATTAAAATTATGGTAAGATTTTGTTTGAATGATACTACCTTTTATGTGTGTATTTTAGAAAATCTTTAAGATAAACTTAGAATTCATAAAAGGTCATTACTATCCAGTTTTATAATTGAATTTTAACTTAAAAGACTAGTTTTACCACATGTTAAGCAACTTACAACATGTCACACCGTCGCTTAGTTAATGGTGGATAAGTAATAAAAATGGATGCATTCTACCTAACCCTATTATACTTAACCACAATATATGCCTACTAGATTAGTTCTGTAAATGCAGATAAAGGGCATGAAGGCACAGAACCAAAAGTGACCAGAAGTGTTGAGGCGGGAGTCAACCAGATTGCCAGCTGAAATCTCATTAAAGACAGCCACGATTTTGAGGTCAATGTGGTGGAGACAGTAAGTCAAACTATTATTCCAAAGGTTTCCTATAATCTGAAGCCATCTTCACCTGCTGTATGTGCTCTAGCCAATGAGATTCCAGCAGAAATTTGAGGTATTCAGTTCAGGTCAAAGCCTTTTCATCTCTCACCTTTCCTGTATGGGCCACCTGGTAGCTATGTGTGCCAGCTGGTACACGTAAAATGTTTCAGGAGGTTGAATCCCTGAGTCTCTATTTGGAAAAATTTACCAAGAGATGGGAATATCAGACCACCCGACCTGACTCTTGAAAAATCTGTATGCAGGTCAGGAAGCAACAGTTAGAACTGGACATGGAACAACAGACTGGTTCCAAATAGGAAAAGGAGTATGTCAATGCTGTATATTATCACCCTGCTTATTTAACTTCTATGCAGAGTACATCATGAGAAACGCTGGGCTGGAAGAAGCACAAGCTGGAATCAAGATTGCCGGAGAAATATCAATGACCTCAGATATGCAGACGACATCACTCTTATGGCAGAAAGTGAAGAAGAACTTACAGAGCCTTTCGATGAAAGTGAAAGAGGAGAGTGAGAAAGTTGGCTTAAAGCTCAACATTCAAAAAACTAAGATCATGGCTTTTGATCCCATCACTTCATGGCAAATAGATGGATAAAAAGTGGAAAAAGTGGCTGACTTTATTTTTTGGGGATCTTGAAAGGACTTGGGATACATGCTTATTCAACTGCTATAGCAGAAAAGGTTGGAAAACAGAGTTTGTAGAATATTTCAGTTGCTATTCACTGTTTTTGGTAATATGGTAAATACAGAAAAAAAGATAGATATACTATAGATTGTCTGCACATAAATATAATAGATATATTGAAAATATTGGGGACCACTAATAAAAAAAAAAAAAAAAAAACAATGACTATTTATGGGCATGCATTGTTAGAGCCTAGAATAAATGGGTTCTCTTTCTGTTTCTTCAATGTATTAAAGAGCTTTCATGAGTTTCCATGTGAAAATAAACCCCTTTAAATCTAACTATGGAGCATTAAAAAAATACCTGTTCAATGAAAAAAGAATTTTTGGAGAGTAGATTCCAAAGCAGGTGATGTATATTTTCATTTTAGATTGATGAAAATATACATATAACCATGCACATATAACACACATAACCAAAATAATTTAAACTAGGATATTAAGAAGAAATCCTATTAAATTAATCTAAAATATATTTTATTTAATGTCAATGATAAGGGGTTTCTAAGAGCAAACTAGTTTCTGCTATTCAAATAAGGTGCATATATCCAAAAAAATCACAATATGTGGAAGCTCGTTTTATACTGCTATGCTTTATTATTACTTCATTAAGTTCCTTTGGTCAATCCTCTAATGAAGTGTTGAAAATTTCTAAAGTAACTCTGTGGAAAATAATGCACAGCAGTTAGTTGAATATTTTATTCACGTTAATTCATTTTAGTCTACTTTCATATAAGAATAAAGCTATTATACTCTAAGGATAGGCAACACAAAGACATCACCAAATAGAAGAATAATTTCCCTTTCATTCTTATGGGAAGCAAAAGAAATGCTTGCTAGGAGCTCTGCTCAAGAACAAGAAAAGTGAAATAAACAGTAAATAAGAGAACTGAAGAAAGATAGCTAACTTATTGACTTATGTTTGATTACAGCTTTAAAGCTTTGTCACAGTGAAGGATTGCTTCAAAATAAGAAAGGATATTCGATGCAAACATTTAATATTCATACATATTGAAAGTCTATGGAAAGATGATATTTAAGTGTTTCAGATAAATAGAAAATAGATTTAAGTTATTCACTTTATGCGTGCTTTAAAAATATCATTTAAATACTCTTTATCATGTTATTAATTCAGTTTCAACCATGTATTGCATGACATTTTAAGAGTTATTAACCTTGTTAAATTCCTGAAATGTGCCTCTCACTACTCTGAACTTCTACTTAAATCCCCACAACAAGGATTGAACTCACAACAATGAGCTGAATCCTTAATATTTTCCTTTATAGCAAGTATCTGTATTATTTTGCTCTAAAAATCTAGAAAGTAATTATTTTACACTTTGAGGTCTATGACATTTATTGAAACACAGTACTACTGTTTCATGAAAAAAGCTATAGAGCTATATGTAAATGCCTTAGAATGGTTGTGTTCTTTGCTTAAATTTCTTTGATAAAAGCAGACAGTTTTTTAAATACACTTTATTAGTTTTTATTATAGCAGTTTTGTGATACAAACATTGCCATTATGCTTATTTATTATAGACTAAATGTTTATGCCCCCAACATTCACATTTATATGCTGATACCCTACCCTAATGGGCTTCCCAAGTGGGACAGTGATAAAGAATCCACCTGCCAATGCAGGACACTCAGGAGATATGAATTTGATGCCTGGGTAGAGATGATGCTCTGGAGGAAGAAATGGCAGCCCATGGACAGCGGAGCCTGGTGGGCTCCATAGGGTCCCCATAGCTTCACAAAGAGTCAGACACAACTGAGCACACACACACACACAATGCTACCCTAATGTGATGCTATTAAGAGGTAGGGCCTTGGAACATAATTGGGATTAGATGTGCTCATGACAACGGAGACCTCACGAGTGTGGTTAGTGATTTATAAAAGTCCTGAGAGCATTTTCTTGCTCTCTCTGTTGTGCACCATGTGAGGATATCAAGAAGAGTTGGCAGTCTGCAAACTGGAAGAGGACCTTCACCAGAACTCACCATGTCCACACACTGATCTTGGACTTTCAGTCTCCAGAACTGTGAGAAATAAATTCCTGTTGTGTTTAACTACCCAGTCTATGGTATTTTTGTTAGAGCAGGCTGAGCTGACTGAGGAATCCATTATTGGTGAGGTAACTGAGGCATGGGGAAAATAGTGAGTAAATACACCTATTCCTGTGTCATTCATCAGAAACTGAGTAGTTTGTTCAGGAAGCACAAAGTGCAAGACTGCATTAGAGAAGAACACAAAGACACATGAGTCATGCCAAGAACAAAATAAGTCACATAGGAACAAAGGGATGAGTGCTAAGTCACTTTAGCCGTGTCTTCCTCTTTGTGAAAATGTGAACTGTAGGCCACCAGGCTCCTCTGTTCATTGGAATTCTCTAGGCAAGAATATGGGAGTAGGCTGCCATTCCCTTCTCCAGGGTAGCTTCCTAACCCAGGGATCAAACCCACATTTCTGATTATCTCCTGAATTGCCAGATGGATTCTTTACCACTACCTGGGAAGTGCTACCTGGGAAGCCCTTAAAATAAATAGTCTCCCAATCCAACTAGTCCATTCTGAAGGAGATCAGCCCTGGGATTTCTTTGGAGGGAATAATGCTGAAGCTGAAACTCCAGTACTTTGGCCACCTCATGCGAAGAGTTGACTCATTGGAAAAGACTCTGATGCTGGGAGGGATTGGGGGCAAGAGGAGAAGGGGACGACAGAGGATGAGATGGCTGGATGGCATCACTGACTCGATGGATGTGAGTCTGAGTGACCTCCAGGAGCTGGTGATGGACAGGGAGGCCTGGCGTGCTGCGATTCATGGGGTCGCAAAGAATCATACACAACTGAGTGACTGAACTGAATGGAATTTTCAGTTTGAAGTAGCAGGAAATAGAAATTAGGATGGTGTCTGAAATGCTGTGTTAGTGTGTGTGGAGAGTGTTGTTGTTGAGTCTGGATGTCATGTCTGTGACCCCATGGACTATTGTCCAAGAGGCTCCTCTGTCCATGGAATTTTTCAGGCAAGAATACTGAAATAGGTTGTCATTTCCTTCTCCAGGAAATCTTCCCAAACCTTAAAGGTTCAAACAGGAATCTGTTTAATTTCTGAATTCACCTCAACATGCAAATCCCAGATACATGATACTGGTTGCTTAGGGCTGGTGCATGGGGACGACCCAGAGGGATGGTATGGGGAGGGAGGAGGGAGGGGGGTTCAGCATGGGGAACACGTTGCAGATTCATGTTGATGTATCACAAAACCAATACAATATTGTAATTAACCTCCAAATAAAATAAATAAATTTATATTAAAAAAAACTTACACATTTCTCAAAGAAACTGATAAAACAGAGAGGTGAAATCACAGTTGTGAAAAGTCAGTATTTCAAAAGAAGACTTGAAAAATAGGGTGATTTATTCACCCTTCTATGGAGCAGAGATACTGCTAGAAGGAGAATGCAATAACAATATACAATTTATGATTCATAAATCAAAATTAGTTGTTTTAAAAATTAAAGCCAATCTTTTAGTAATTCTTATCAAAAACTGGTGTCTCCTGCATTGGCAATTGAATTGTTTACCAATGAGTTACCTGAGAAGCTGTGTAGAAGGTGTGCATGCAAACATGCTGAATCACTTCAGTTGTGTCCAACTCTTTGTGACCCTGGACCATAATCCACCAAGCTTCTCTGTCCATAGGATTCTCTAGACAGGAATATTGCAGTGAGTTGCCATGTCCTCCTCCCGTGGATTTTTCCAACCTAGGTTTCAAACTTGCTTCTTAGAACCCAGATCATATTCTGTTATTGTTGTTCAGGCACTGAGTCTTGTCTGAATCTTTGCAGGCCCATTTGTTGTTCAGTCACTCAGTCATGTCCAAATCTTTGCAATCCCTTGGACTGGAACATGCCCTGCTTCCCTGTCCTTCACTGTCCCTTGTAGCTTGCTTAAACTCATATCAATTGAGCCAATGGTGCCATCCAGCCATTTTTTCTTCTGTCATTCCCTTTTACTTCTGCCTTCAATCTTTCCCAGCATCAGGGTTTTTTCTATTGAATTGACTCTTTGTGTCAGGTAACCAATGTATTGGAACTTCAGCTTCAGCATCAGTCCTTCTGGTGAATATTCAGGACTGATTTCCTTTAAGATGGTCTGGTTTGATCTCCTTGCTCAAACTCGTGTTCAATGAATTGTTGATGCCATCCAACCATCTCATGCTCTGTTGCCCAATTCTGCCCCCTGCCCTCAATCTTTCCCAGCAACAGAGTTTAGGCGTGCATTGAAAAGAAGGACATAGTTCATATGTTCTAGTGTGCAGTTTTAGGTTTGGATGCAACAGACTAAGTACTATCCATCAGCCCAAGTTTTTACTTAATTTGTGCAAGTTTTCTTAGTAAAGAAACTGTATTTCTAGTTAGAGAACTACTTTTTTATTATTATTATAAATTTATTTATTTTAATTGGAGGCTAACTACTTTTGGGCAGCACCAAGTTGACACTAACAAAAAGAAAAGGGAAAACAATCTGCCATTTATTCTAAAACTGTCAACCTCAAACTCACAATTAGTGGATCTTCAATTAGATAGGAAAGTAAAGCCTCTACATATCTATTTTCACTTTCCTGTTTAATCAAAGCCTTAAATGCTCGAACAGGGATCTGCTTAATCTCTGAAAGCACCTCAATATGCAAATCCCAAACAAACTTACATGTTTCTCAAAGAAACTGAGAAAACAGAGAAGTGAAATCACAGTTGTGAAAAGTCAGTATTTCAGAAGAATACTTGAAAAATAAAATAGGGTGATTTCTTCACCCATATCTGATATGGAGCAGATATGCTGCTAGAAGGGGAATAGAATAAAAATCTGCAATTTCTGATTTATAACTAAATAATGAGATTTTTTTCAAAAATAAAAGTTAAACTCAATCTTTTCATAATTCTTATCAAGTGAAAGAATAGATCTGCTTGAGATTAAGGGCATTGAAATGGTGATTTATATATGCATATTTGATTATATGCAATGAAAGTATTATGAAGTATAATAAAACAACAGTTTTATGCTAGGAAAAACTAAAAAATAATGTACCAAAATTATCACAGATAAATGCAGAATGGATGAATATACTAATACATAAAGTCACTCAGCCATGTCTAAAACTTTGTGACCCCAAGTACTATACAGTTCATCAAATTCTCCAGGACAGAACACTGGAGTGAGGAGCCATTTCTTTCTCCAGGGGATCTTCCTAAACTAGGGATCAAACCCAGATCTCCCACATTGCAGGCAGATTCTTTACCAGTGGAGCCACCAGGGAAGCAAATATACTAATAAAATAACATAAATATAAAGAAAAAGCATAAATATAAAAATAATTATATAATTATCTAAAAGTACACATATCCTGAATTTTCTAAATTTTTGAAGCCTGTGAAAATTGCAAAATAAGATTCATTATGTTGTAGAACAACCACATTTAAAGAAAAGAATGTCATATGACAACTGAACTTTTCTAGTAGCCACTTTAAAAAATATAACAAAATAAATGAAACTAATTTTAATAATAGTTTACCCTGATAGATCCCAAGTACAATTATTTCAATAATCACCAATATAAGATACTATTAATATTATATTTTAATTTTTTTTATATGAGCTTTGTAGTTAAATTGAGAAATATGTCTTTTGCACTTATCACAGTTAAGTGGCTGGTTGGCTCTGTCTGGATAGCACATTTCTAGAGCACAGAACATAATATGAATGTTACAGTTTCATTTCAGAAAATTATTCTGAAATTGAAGGCAAATAGCCAATGGAGCATCCAGTTCCATGCCTAAGGATGAAAGGATTCTGAATTAAATATGATAAATTAAACTACATTAGGTGCCAAATATGCTACTAGAGATCAGTGGAGAAATAACTCCAGAAGAACTGTACAAAAAAGATCTTCATGACCCAGATAATCACGATGGTGTGATCAGTGACCTAGAGCCAGACATCCTGGAATGGAAAGTCAAGTGGGCCTTAGAAAGCATCACTATGAATAAAGCTAGTGGAGGTGATAGAATTCCAGTTGAGTTATTTCAAATCCTGAAAGATGATGCTGTGAAAGTGCTGCACTCAATATGCCAGCAAATTTGGAAAACTCAGCAGTGGCCACAGGACTGGAAAAGGTCAGTTTTCAAACCAATCCCAAAGAAAGTCAAGGCCAAGGAATGCTCAAACTACTGCACAATTGAACTCATCTCACACGCTAGTAAAGTAATGCCCCAAATTCTCCAAGCCAGGCTTCAGCAATATGTGAACTGTGAACTTCCTGATGTTCAAGCTGGTTTTAGAAAAGGTAGAGGAACCAGAGATCAAATTGCCAACATCTGCTGGATCATGGAAAAAGCAAGAGAGTTCCAGAAAAGTATCTATTTCTGCTTTATTGACTATGTCAAATCCTTTGACTGTGTGGATCACAATAAACTGTGGAAAATTCTGAAACAGATGAGAATACCAGACCACCTGATCTGCCTCTTGAGAAACCTGTATGCAGGTCAGGAAGCATCAGTTAGAACTGGACATGGAACAAGAGACTGGTTCCAAATAGGAAAAGGAGTTCATCAAGGCTGTATAATGTCACCCTGCTTATTTAACTTCTATGCAGAGTACATCATAAGAAATGCTGGGCTGGAAGAAGCGCAAGCTGGAATCAAGATTGTTGGGAGAAATATCAATAACCTTAGATATGCAGATGACACCACTCTTATGGCCAAAAGTTAAGAGGGACTAAAAAGCCTCTTGATGAAAATGAAGGAGCAGAGTGAAAAAGTTGCTTTAAAGCTCAACGTTCAGAAAACTAAGATCATGGCATCTGGTGCCATCACTTCATGGGAAATAGATGGGGAAACAGTGGAAACTGGCTGACCTTTTTTGAGGGGGCTCCAAAATCACTGCAGATGATGAATGCAGCCATGAAATTAAAAGACACTTACTCCTTGGAAGGAAAGTTATGACAAACCTAGATAGCATATTCAAAAGCAGAGACATTACTTTGCCAACAAAGGTCCGTCTAATCAAGGCTATGGTTTTTCTATAGTCATGTATGGATGTGAAAGTTGTACTGTGGATAAAGCTGAGTGTCAAAAAATTGATTCTTTTGAACTGTGGTGTTGAAGAAGACTCTTGAGAATCCCTTGGACTGCAAGGAGATCCAACCAGTCCATTCAAAAGGAGATCAGTCCTGGGTGTTGTTTGGAAGGAATGATGCTAAAACTGAAACTCTAGTACTTTGGCCACCTCAGGCGAAGAGTTGAATCCTTGGAAAAGACTGATCCTGGGAGGGATTGGGAGCAGGAGGAGAAGGGGACGACAGAGGATGAGATGGCTGGATGGCATCACTGACTCGATGGACATGAGTTTGAGTGAACTCTGGGAGTTGGTGATGGACAGGGAGGCCTGGCATGTCGTAATTCATGGGGTCACAAAGAGTCAGACACAACTGAGTGACTGAACTGAACTGAACTACTCTTATACAAATGGCAGGCAAAAACACAATACAATGATTCATTATTGAATATACACTGAAACCCTCAACAAAATATGAGCACAACATAAAAAGTATGTTTTTGTTACAAAGTGGGAAAATTTACAAAGTGGAATTTTTTTCCCCAAGAATGCAAAACTGATTTAACATCTAAAAAGTATGAATATAATACACCATATCACTAGAATAAAGAACAAACCACACAAAACCAGGGCAAAAACCATCAATAAAACCAAACACATTCATTATAAAAACTCTAAAATAGCTTACAAAGGGAACAAAATTCTCTCAATCTGATGAAAAACATCTGAGAATATTGTGTAATTAGCGACGTGAGTCTGAGTGAACTCTGGGAGTTGGTGATGGACAGGGAAGCCTGGGTTGCTGCGATTCATGGGGTCGCAAAGAATGGACACGACTGAGCAACTCAACTGAACTGAACTGAATGAAGTGATACTGGCAGATTTTCCCTGAACAAGAACATGACAGGGAGAGCCACTTTCACTATCTCGTCAATGTTGAACAGGATTTTCCAGGCTTGGATAGAGAGAAAAGAAATATGAAAAACACATAGATTGAAAAGTAAGAAGTACAACTACCTTTATTAACAGATGTCATAATCTCATATATAGAAATCCTTAAGAAATGCAGAAAAGAACTACCGGACTAGTGACTGAGTTTATAAAGTTTTAAGGATACAAGACAAAATACAAATATTAATTGTATTTTAAAACACCACCAACCGAATTTTGAATATAAAAGAAAAAAATATTTTTTCTAATAATATTAACATGATAAAATGATTACATATAAATTTAACTAAATAAATGGAAGAATTTAACTGAAAATGATATAACATTGGAAAAGTAAAGAAAGAATATCTAAAAAAATAGCGAGATATTGTGAGTTCATTGATTGGAATTTCATATTGTTGAGATGGTAATTATTCCCAGTTTAGCATATTGATTCATTGCCGTCCTTATCAGTAGTCCAGCAAGATTTTCTGAAGAAATTGACTAGCTTATACAAAACTTTATACAGGATTGAAAAAAAAGAAAAGAAAAGAAAAGACAAAGTTTGCTGACTATCAAAATTTACATAGGCTTGTGGGAAAGAATGAGAACTCCATATTGACAGAAGTCAACTGATGTTTATGATCAATTGATTTTTCACATTAGTTAAAAAAGCAATTAAATACAAAAAGAATAGTTTAAAAAAAACTCAAGACTATTATACCAACATGTAATGCATCATATCGATACATATATACTAAATAATGCAGTTTTCATATATATAGCTTATGTCCTTATATCAACTTAATGCAAAAAAATGACTCAAATGGAATTTAACTCAACATTATGGGTTAAAATGATAAAAAGTTATGATAAATCATAAGAAAAAATCTTTATACTATTGGTTAGATAAAGTGTTTAGATATAATAACAAAACCATGATATGATATATAAAAGAAAAGTTGCAAATTAGACAATAAAATGAAAGAAAAATGTTAATTTAGATTTAATTTTTCATATTCAAAAGTTGTTAAATGAGAATATGAAAAGTCTGTGAGGTCTACATGGATGCACCTACAGCCCTAGGCATGTAGCTCAGACTTAAATATTCTTCCTGTGATGAGGGAGACCAGGATTGGGTCCCTGGGTAGGGAAGATCCACTGGAGAAGGTAATGGCAACCCACTCCAGTATTCTTGACTGGAAAATCCCATGCAGTGAAGATCCTGGCAGGCTACAGTCCATGGGGTTGCAAAGTGTGGGACATGACGGAGTGACTAACACTTTCACTTTCATGAAAACTCAATGCAAGAGAAGAAAAGCATATTTGCAAGTCACACATATAATAACAGAACTATATTCAGAATATGAAAAGAGCACTCACTACTCAGTAAGAAAACACATAGCACAATTTAAAAGCTATACATGTATGAAGAGAAATGTCATTATAAAATATATACAAATGACTAATAAACGAAAAAATATTCAAAATCTTTATTCTCATGGCAATACACATTGAATTGAGATACTATTTCACATCCACTAGAATAGGTGTAAGAAAACGGACAGTATTAAATGTTAGCAAGAATGTGAAGCAAAAGGAATTCTGTACATTGCTGGTGTTAAGGTAAAATGGCACATCTACGTTGCAGTACTATTTGACAATTTTTTTTTAAGTCACATATAAAATTACAATGAAAGTGAAAGTCACTCAGTCGTGTCTAACTCTTTGTGACCCCATGGACTATACAGTCTATGGCATTCCCCCAAGCCAGAATGCTGGAGTTGGTAGCCTTTCTCTTCTCTAGAGCATCTTCCCAATCCAGGGCTAGAACCCAGGTCTCTCACACTGCAGGTGGATTCTTTACCAGCTGAGCCACAATTGCAATATAAATCAGCAATTTCACTGCTAGATATCTATGCAAGAACTACGAAAAATATATATATCCACCCAAATAATCATGAATGTGTTAGTGACTCATAAAAGCTAGTTGCTAAGAGAATAGATCTTAAATGTTCTCATCATGAGAAAAAAATAATAAAAAGCAGTGACTGTGTGTGATGATGAATGTTAACTAGACTTACAGTGGTGATCTTCTCACAATATATATATATGCTGCTGCTAAGTCACTTCAGTCATGTCTGACTCCGCGTGACCCCATAGACGTCAGCCCACCAGGCTCTCCTGCCCCTGGGATTCTCCAGGCAAGAAAACTAGAGTGGGTTGCCATTTCCTTCTCCAATGCATGAAAGCGAAAAAATGAAAGTGAAGTCGCTCAGTCGTGTCCGACTCTTAACGACCCCATGGACAGCGGCCCACCAGGGACCTCCGTCCATGGGATTTTCCAGGCAAGAGTACTGGAGTGGGGTGCCATTGCCTTTGAGCGCAGCAGGCCAGCCCCACAACAGGCCCAGGGAAGGCAATGGCACCCCACCCCAGTACTCTTGCCTGGAAAATCCCATGGACGGAGGTCCCTGGTGGACCGCTCGCTGTCCATGGGGTCGCTAAGAGTCGGACCCGACTGAGCGACTTCACTTTCACTTTTCCTCTTTCATGCATTGGAGAAGGAAATGGCAACCCACTCTAGTGTTCTTGCCTGGAGAATCCCAGGGACAGGGGAGCCTGGTGGGCTGCCGTCTATGGGGTCGCACGGAGTCGGACACGACTGAAGCGACTTAGTATATATATATATAATATCAGATCAGATCAGATCAGTCGCTCAGTCGGGTCCGACTCTTTGCGACCCCATGAACCGCAGCACGCCAGGCCTCCCTATCCATCACCAGCTCTCGGAGGTCACCCAGACTCACATTCATCGAGTCAGTGATGCCATCCAGCCATCTCATCCTCTGTCGTCCCCTTCTCCTCCTGCCCTCAATCCCTCCCAGCATCAGAGTCTTCTCCAATGAGTCAACTCTTCGCATGAGGTGGCCAAAATACTGGAGTTTCAGCTTTAGCATCATTCCTTCCAAAGAAATCCCAGGGCTGATCTCCTTCAGAATGGACCGGTTGGATCTCCTTGCAGTCCAAGGAACTCTCAAGAGTCTTCTCCAACACCACAGTTCAAAAGCATCAATTCTTCTTTTTATATTATATATAAATTATTATATATTATATATAATATATATATATATAACACTGAATCATGATTTTATACAACCGAGACTAATATAATATTATGTCAGTTGTATCTCAATAAAGATGTTAAAAGTGGAAACAAGCCAAATGTTTGCCAACTTCTGAATGAAAAAGCTAATTATATTGAATATATTTTGGATTGCTTTCTGACAAGAGAAAGTAACAACATGGTAATGCTGTTGTTGCTCAGTCACTCAGTTGTGCTCTACTCTCTTGGTGATTCCATGAACTGCAGCACACCAGACTTCCCTGCCCTTCACTCTCTCCCAGAGTTTGCTCAAACTCATGTCCATTGAGTCAGTGATGCCATCCAACCATCTCAACCTCTGTCATCCCCTTCTTCTCTTGCTCTCAATCTTTCCCAGCATCAGCATCTTTTCCAATGAGTCACATCAGATGGCCAAAATATTGGAGCTGATATATGCATGAAAAGTTCTCAAAAACTGTATTCTAAGCAAAAGAAACTAATCACAAATGGCAATACATAGTAGCATTCTATTTCTATGGTTGCAGAAATTGAATGTGTAGAGACAGGTTTATGGTTGCTCAGGCTGGAATTGGAGTTGGAGACAAAGAGCTCTGTTTTGGTAATGGAGATGAGCTAAAATAGAATCCTGCTGGTGATTAAATAGCTGTATGCACTTGCTAAAGTTATTGGATTATCTATTTGCAATGCCTAAATTCTATGAGGCATAAATTATATCACGATAAATGTGTTTAAGATTTTGTGAACTCTTTCTTTGTTAAGTTTTGCTACATGTCTATGTTCATAGTTTCTTTATCTCTGTATGTGTGTGTGATCTTTTAAAGTCTATTCTGTGAGAAGTCACTGGAATTTTGTATTTCTCAGTCTTGTTGGAAAGGAGCAATTAGTCAAAATTAAAACTCAGCATGCATCTGGGAATGCCCAAAAGGATTCCTCAGTCAAAACTGTGAAATTGATGTCAACGAGTGTTGAACAAAGGCATGTCAGAAGGGTACTCAATGCATTGATATTATAAAGATAAATATGAATCTAACAAACAAAGAAATGGTTTTAAAATATATTTCAACATTACTAAACTGTTTGAAGAGTATGAATAAATTTCTAATTAATTATTATAATTTTTAAACTCAGGAACATCAGAAAATCTACTTAACTTGGATATATTCATTTTTCCCATTTTAAATACAAACCACAACCTCAAAAACACAAGTCAGTTTCATTTTATATTATTCTGACAGAATCCTCCCTATGAACATTGTGCTTTCATTTTTAGTTATTTAAAAATATTTTCTTCATTATTTGGTTATTTTATATTGTTGTATATATTTTAGCATTTCAATTTAATATTCAATTAAGACCAGAGAGTGATTTAGGAGTTCCCACAAATGACTAACTTCATTTTGGTAAAATTCATATATGAATTAATAATATGAATTCATATTCATATCTTAAGAACTGTCTTACCCACACATGCCGTGGTTGATCCTGGCTGTTCGGTAGGCCCTCAGCCATAACTATCAGCCAGAATCATAAATATAACTCCTCTGTATGGCTTGGCTTTATCCTAGCATGATGTTTGGGTTCTAACCATCCTCAGATAACTAGACACTGTATGGCCTTTTTAAACCTAATCTTAAAAGTCACAGAGCATTGTTTCCCCATAGTTGTAGCTTGCTTACACTCAACAGGGAATTATAGGCCCCAACCCTCAATTAGAAGAATTTTGAAATAAGATAGTAAGAAGAGTATGTGACATAGAAAATAATGTTGGGATATTTTGGAAAATAGGATCTTCTACATCAGTGCACTGAGAACTTCTGTTACATACTTATGAAAATAATGTCCACCACTCCACTTAAGAACTTAAGAATCCTTTCATTATATTTGAGATATATACAATTAAAATTTTTTTTTTAATTTTCTTTTAGATGTGTATGTGTTCACCAATAGCTTCAAGCAAATTTCATAAGCAACTTCAGACACCACAGGAGTCTTTTCCTTGTAAGACTAATGCCATAAGGATGAAATATGAGAAAAGATTTTGATTGCATGTATAATTAATAACTAGATGCTGGGAAAGATTGAAGGTGGGGGGAGAAAAGGATGACAGAAGATGAGATGGTTGGATGGCATCACTGATAAAATGGACATGAGTTTGAGTAAACTCCAGGAGTTGGTGATGTACAGGGAGGCCTGGCATGCTGCAGTCCATGAGGTTGTAAAGAGTCAGACATGACTGTGCAACTGAACAAAACTGAACTTTTAAACAAAAATATATGAATTTTAAATCGTGTTGACAAAAATTAAACAATGTTATGTTTTAAGCTTAACATTTTTTTGGCTTATAATATTTCCAGTTAAAGTAGAAAACACTTAATGTGTTTTTAAATTGTTGTGCAATTGGTTTTAAGTAAATACTTGAGAAATTCTGAACCATTATTTTGGCATAAGTCCAAAAATGTCTATTTTGTTTTATAATGAGGGTTTGGGGATAGCTGAATATTAGTGGATGTGTCTAGTGATGAAAGTAAAATATGATGCTGTAAAGAACAGTATTGCATAGGAACCTGGAATGTTAGCTCTATTAATCATGGTAAATTGGACGTGGTCAAGCAGGAGATGACAAAAATAAACATTGACATCTTAGAAATTGGTGAATTAAAATGAACAGGAATAGGTGAATTTAATTCAGATGACAATTATATGTACTACTGTGAGCAAGAATCCCATAGAAGAAATGGAGTAGTCGTCATATTCAAAAGAGTCCTAAATGCAATACTTGGAACCTCAAAAATGACAGAATGTTCCTTCATTTCCAAGGAAACTAGTCAACATCACAGTAATCCAAGTCTACACCTCAACCACTTACACTGAAGAAGCTGAAGCTGATCAATTTTATGAAAACGTACAATACCTCCTAGGACTAACACCAAAACAAAAGATGTCCTTTTCATCATAGTGGATTGGAATGCAAAAGTAGGAAGTCAAGAGATACATGGAGTAACAGGCAAGTTTGGCCTTGGAGTACAGAATTCTGCCAAGAGAACACACTGGCCATAGTAAATACCCTTTCTTGACAGCACAAGACATGCTTTTATATATGAACATCATCAAATAGTCAATATCAAAATCAGATTGATTACATTCTTTATAGCTAAAATTGGAGAAGCTGTATACCATCATCAAAAACAAGATATGGGGTTGACTGTGGCTCAGATCATCAGCAGGTTATATAAAAATTCAGGCTTAAACTAAAGAAGCAGTAAAACCACTTGTCCAGTCTGGTACAATGAAAAACAGCAACAACAACAAATTATGATTATACAGTTGAGGTGATGAATAGATTCAAGGGATTTGATCTAATAAACAGAGTGCTTGAAGAACTGTGGACAGAAGTTTATTATATTGTACATGAGGTAGTGAACAGAACCATCACAAATAAAAGGAAATGCAAGAAGGCAAAGTGGTTTTCTGAGGAGGTTTTACAAACAACTGAGAAAAGAAAAGAAGTAAAAAGCAAGGGAGAAAGGAAAATATATACCCAACAGAATGAAGAGTTCCATAGAATAGCAAAAAGACAAGCAGGCTTTCTTCAATGAACAATGCAAATAGATAGAGGAAAACAACAGAAAAGGACAGACTAGAGATCTCTTCACCTAAATTGGAGATATCAAAGGAATATTTCATGCAAAGATGGGCACAACAAAGGATAGAAACAGCAAAGACCTAATAGCAGCAGAAGACGTCAAGAAGAGATGGCAAGAATATACAGGAAAAACTGTACAAAAAAGATCTTAATGACCTGGAAAAGTAAAATGGTGTAGTCACTCACCCAGAGTTAGGCATTCTGCACTGTGAAGTCAAGTGGGCTGTAGGAAGCACTCCTGCCAATAAAGCTAGTGGAAGTGATGGAATCCTATCAGAGCTATTTAAAATCTTAAAAGATGTTGCTATTTAAGTTTTGCACTCAATATGCCCACAGATTTGGAAAACCCAAAAGTGGTCACAGGACTGAAAAAGATCAATATTCATCCCAATTCCCAAGTAAAGCAGTACTAAAGAATATTCAAACTATTGGATATTTTCACTCATCTCCCATGCTAGTAAAATTACGTTCAGAATCCTTCTGACTAGGCTTCAGCAGTATGTGAACTAATAACTTCCAGATGTTCAAGCTGGGTTTAAAAAAGGCAGAGGAACCAGAAGTCAAATTGCCAACATTTTCTGGGTCATAGAAAAAACAAGGGAATTCCAGAAAAAGAAAACAAACAAACAAACAAACATGTACTTCTGTTTCATTGACTATACTAAAGTCTTTGACTCTGTGGATCATAACAAACAGTGGAAAACTCTTAAAGAGATGGGAATACAAGACCCTCTTACCTGTCTACTGAGAAACCTGTGTGCTTGTCAAGAAGCAACAGTTAGAATCTTATATGGAATAACTGACTGGTTCAAAATTGATATAGAAGTACCACAAGGCTGTATATTGTCACCATGTTTATTTAACTTATATGAAGAGCACATCGCATGAAATGCTGGGCCAGATGAGTTGCAAACTAGAATTAAGTTTGCTAGGAGAAATATCAACAACCTAAGATATGAAGATGATACTATTCTAATGGCAGAAAATGAGGGGGAACTAAAGAGCCTCAAAAAGGAGAGTTCAAAAACCAGCTTAAAACTCAATATTGAAAAAATGGCAAAGATCATGGCATCCTATCCCATTATTTCATGGCAAATATAAGGGGAAAAGGTGGAAGCAATGTCAGATTTCACTGCAGATGGTGACTGAAGCCATGAAATTAGAAGACAACAGCTTCTTGGCAGGAAATCTCTGACAAAAATAGACAGTGTATTACAAAACAAAGACATTACTTTGTTGACAAAGGTCTGTATAGTCAAGGCTGTAATGTTTCCAATAGTCATTTAAGGATGTGAAATTTTGACGATAAAGAAGAGAGAGTGCCAAATAATTGATGCCTTGAGGCAGAATGCCAAGAAGACTCCTCAGAGTCCCTTGGGCAGCAATCCTAGAGGAAATCAACCTTGAAGAGTTATTGGAAAGACTGATACTGATAAGAAGAGTCGACACCCTGGAAAAGACCCTGATTTTGGGAAAGATTGAAGGCAGTAGAAGACAGGTATGACAGAGAATGAGATGGTTGGATGGCATCACTGATTCAACGGACATGAACTTGGTCAAACTCTGGGAGATGGTGAGGGACAGGGAGGCCTGGCATGCCACAGTCCACAGAATTCCAAACAACAGACATGACTTGGCCACTGAACACACACACACACACACACACACACACACACACACACGAAGAGACAATTTAAGTTCCTACAGTATTATTTCTTCTGTGCACATACCATGCTACTATTGTATTTTGAAATTATAGGCCTGTTATCTCTTCTTCCAATCCACAGACTTCAGATGACAGTTTTCCTTTAGGCTGTTTAGGTTGAAGTTTTAGGAAACAGTTCTTTACTAAAGAGTTGCTAAAAGTCACTGATTTGTAAATAACAGAAATGACCTTGTTATCTGGGCCTATAATATTAGACCATTTTAAATAGCTTTATAGATATTTTCCCACATCATTAAGAAGTACAATTTGTAGTCTTCACACTTGTTTGACTTTTATCTGGCTGCTTAAAGTGAGATCTGTTGGGCATTACTGAAAAGCAGTAAACAGGTTCAAAAATTTTAGAATATTCATAAAAGTAGAAATTGAAAGCTATAATACAGGAAAACATTAAAAATACATTGAAAAGCAACTTGCACACAGGTCACAGATGTATGCATGTTTACAGATATGCAGTGGACAATATTTTCATCAAAGGAATCTAAATCCAAAGTTTCAAAAACATACTAAGCTATTAAAATTTGACATTTTCTTTTTTTTTTTAATTTGAACAGTGGAAGTTTAATATAAAGAATTGTTACTCCAATCCTGTTAGAATGAAAACGGGATTGGTAGTAAGAAGTAACTCTAAAGAACACGGGGGCAGAGCAGATATAAGAAACACCACTATCTTTGGGGCTTAAACAGATACCCAAGGAAGAGCTCTCATCCCTCAAAGCTGAGATCTAGACGGTGTTAGAGCACGCTGACTCGGAAGAGAATTCATGCGATGCCACACCAGTGGAGGGGCTTCCCTGGTAGCTCAGCAGTAAAGAATCATCCTGCAATGCAGGAGCCACAGGAGATGTGGGTTTGATCTCTGGGTGGGGAAGATCCCTTGGAGAAAAGCATAGCAACCCACTCGAGTATTCTTGTCTGGAGAATTCCATGGACAGAGGAGCCTGGTGGGCTACAGCCTATAGGGGCCCAAAGAGTCGGACACGACTGAAGTGACTGAGTATGCATACACACACACACACACACACACACACACACACACACACACACACACGCACACACACCCCAGAGGAAATTGCTGGAAACTAGCCCATTGGAATTTTCCAGAAATCCACCCTTGGGCATGCTGAGGAGAGCTGCTCACAAGAAAGTGTCTCACCAGAGGCACTCTGCAGCAAAACCACCTGAGGGATTTTCCAGGGGCAGCTGCTGGCCACTATGTGCTGCTGGCTGCAGTGTATTGGAAGAGGCTGGCGCTGAGCAGCTCTGCATACTGCAGAAGGCATGTGCTGTGGAAGTTGTCCATGCTTTAGGAACTGGTCCCCACAATAGCAGCTTGCTAATCTGGTCCACTAAAAAAAACATTTTCAAAAGATTGTGAAGAGAAACCTCATCATCATATGAAGATCTTAAAAGATCCAATCCATCAAGTCATATTTGACTATGAATTAAATCTTATATTAATCTGCCAATAAATCTAACCATTATCCCTTTAACAAGATTGACTTTTCAATTTAAATTTCTAGTTTTGAGAATTATAGGGCTAGTATATTTATGAGTCGACTTAGAGAAGTAATCAACTTTTAAAATATGGATAGCATTATATAAATATGGGTTTCTCTGGTGACTCAGGTGGTAAAGAATCTATCTGCAATGCAGGAGAGCTGGGTTTGATCCCTGGATTGGGAAGATCCCCTGGAGAAAGGAATGGCTACCCACTACAGTATTCTTGCTTGGGAAATCCCATGAACAGAGAAGTCTGGCAGGCTACAGTTCTGGGGTCGCAAAGAGTAGGACATGACTTAGTAACATTTTCACTTTCATATAAATAGAGGCAAATATGCATTTGTATATGTTTATTTTATTTTTTATCAAAACATAATGCTTTATTAACCTATTATTATACTTAGTCTAATTGTCTAGAAGCTGTTTTAAACTTTATCATCAAATGGAAAGCCAGAGTGCTAGAGATATTGTCATTCTCCAGTTTATTGGAATAGTATTAATTAATGCATAAAATTTTAAAATAATAGAGCTTGTTGTTAAATACTTTGAAAATCATGATTTAGATAAGATGAATGTTACAGAAATTCAAATTGAGTTTCCTTACATTGGATGAAACAGATCACTAAGTAACTACTTGTAATAACTGAAATAAACTTAGTCATGAATTTAATATGAGCCCCTATATGTATTCAAACTGTGTAGATAGCCTACATTCTTTAAAATTTACATTAATCACAATATACATTGTACTTGGCCTGAATTGTACTTAATTAAAATATTGTGTGCCCCTTGGGTTAAATTAGACTAATGATTAAAATAAGGGCAGAATATAATAAAAGTGACAGGAGAGTATAAATACAACTTTTTCAAAAAGGCAGAAATAACAGTCTAATTTGAATGATGATTGAAAACCAGGGTCTCAGAAATAAATAAGAATGTAGGGAACAAAAAACAGTTTTCAGCCCCCAAATTCTTACACCCTCAATCTCATCACTGATAAAGTTGCTAACTCTGACAGATGAAGTAATGGTGATAGAATCAGTGTAAACTAATAAAATATGAAGTTAAAATAATGAAAAAAAATAGTCTTGAAAACTATTTTCATTGTCTTAAAGGATATTAAGAGAATTGCTGAAAATAATAAGAAAAATAAAAGCCCTTTGACTTAAATGCTTTTAATTAAAAATGTATTTATGCATTGCTGTTTTAGAAAGAATGTGTTTCCGAACATTAATTCTCACACTAGTTGTACCAGACTTTAGCTCCACTGGAATCTCCTGAAGGACTGTTTAAACACAAATATTTTTCCCTGACCCAAGAGACTCCAATTCAGGAAGTTTGGGATGCATTTCTACAAAATTCTCCAGAGATACTGAACTGAGCTCAAACAGCCTTAAAACAGAAAACTCTCCCACACTTTTCCCCTACTTTATTCACACATCTAACTGAAGATTTTACTCTTCTGTAATGAATCTGGGCTAAAATCAGGAGGTTGGGGAAGTACTAAAATGAAGAAAGAAACACTATCAGTTTCCGCTTGAATATATGGACTAGGTCTAAATTCTTATAGTAAGATTAGAGAGAAAATAAAACTACCTCCCTGAGAAAGATATTAGAAACTTAGTTATAGGAATTTATTTGGCATCTAGTCACCACAAACAAAGTAAGGTGAAAGTGTTAGTTGCTTCATCCTGTCCAACTCTTTGCAACTCCATGGACTGTAACCCACCAGGCTCCTCTGTTCATGGGATTCTCCAGACAAGAATACTGGATTTGGCAGCCATTCCCTTCTCCAGGAGATCTTCCTAACCCAGGGATCTATCCCAAATCTCCTGCACTGTAGGCAGAAAATTTAACATCTAACCCACCAGGAAAGCATTCATTGGATCATAGGGAAAGCAAGAAAATTCCAGAAAAACATCTGCTTCATTGACTATGCTAAGTCTTGGTGTATATCATAACAAACTGTGGAAAATTCTTAAAAAGATGGGGATAACAGATCACCTTACCTGTCTCCTGAAAAACCTGTATACAGGTCAAGAAGAAACAGAACCAGACTTGGGACAACAGACTGGTTCAAACTTGGGAAAGAAGTGAGACAAGACTGTGTATTGTCATCCTGCTTATTTAACTTATATGAAGAGTACATCATGAGAAATGCTGGGCTGCATGGATCACAAGCTGGGATCAAGATTGTCAGGAGAAATAGCAATAACCTCAGATATGCAGATGACATCACCCTGATGGTAGAAAGTGAAGAGGAACTAAAGAGCCTCTTGATGAGGGTGAAAGAGGAGAGTGAAAAAGCTGGCTTAAAGCTCAACATTCAAAAAACAAAGATCATGGCATCCTGTCCCATTACTTCATGGCAAACAGAAGGGCAAATAGTGAAAGCAGTGACAGATATTTATTTTCTTGGGCTCCCAAATCATGGCAGATGGTGACTGCAACCATGAAATTAAAAAACACTTGTTCCCTGGAAGAAAATCTATGACAAACCTAGACAACCTATTTATTAACAAGCAGAGACATCACTTTGCCAACAAAGGTCCATATAGTCCAAGCTATGACTTTTTCAGCAGTCATAAACGGATGTGAGAGTTGGACCATAAAGAAGGCTAAGCACAGAAGAATCGATCCTTTTAAACTGTGATGTTGGAGAAGACTTTCGAGAGTCCTTTGGACTACAAGGAGATCAAATCAATCAATTCTAAAGGAAATCAACCCTTATTATTCATTGGAAGGACTGATACTGAAGCTTAAGCTCCAGTACTTTGGGTTCCTAATGTTAAGAACCAACTCACTGGAAAAGATCCTGATGCTGGGAAAGATTGATGGCAAAGGGAGAAGTTGGTGGCAGAGGATGAGATGGTTAGATAGTATCACTGACTTAATGGACATGAATTTGAGCAAATTCCATGAGATAGTGAAGTACATGAGAGCCTGGCATGTTGTAGTCTGTGAGGTGACAAAGTCAGACACGACTTAGCTACTGAAAAACAAATAGCTACATTGCCCACAAACAATCCATAATAGAAAGTAGTTGATTTTTACTCGTTTCTACAAATTGGGATCAGTGAAGCACAGGTGGTACGGGGTGGAAAAAGACTTCCTTGGTAGTCTGGTGGTTGAAACTGCATACCTCCACTGCAGGAAATGTGAGTTTGGATTTGATCCTTGATCAGAGAAGTAAGATCCTGCATGTTGCACAACATGATCAAAATAAATACTAATAATTGACATTTAGAAGTCATTGGACATGTGGAACACAACTTTGATTATTCTTTGAAGTTACTCAGGGATGTTTTGATTGAAAGTGTTAATAATTTAAAAATAAAATGAGTTTATGAGCTATAGTAATTGCAGAAAATGAAAGAAGTTATTTATAAAAAAAAAAAAAAAAAAAAAAAAACTTTAAGAGTTTCTCTTCATACTGAAAATCTCTTCTATAGCAGTACAAAAGAGAAATGTAAAGCAGACATCTTGCCCTTCCCTGAAGAAACTTACATTCAAATAGGTAGATGCTGTTTAGAGAAATCATTTTGACTCCTTTTCCTAGACTGGGATAGTCTTGAATGATCCAAAGCAAGAAATTAGGACACATGCTAGGAAGCTACTATATAATACAGACTAGAGATGGTGGTGACTGCCACTGCTACCAGGAAGACATATGATAAGGGTTTTAAGTGCCTAATTTGGAGTACATTTCTAAATAAGATTCAGTGTTTTGATAAAGGACTGTATGTGAATCAAGAGATAAAAAGAAGCTTAAGTAACTCTAAGCTTTATGTTCCATTGCAAGATTGGAATGTAATTTCCTAAAATGAGAAAATATGCAAAAAAGAGAAGCATGATTGGGAAGGGTAGAGTTTGGGTGTTAGTTCTGATGCCTAATGAAGGCAGGAATAAGTGTGAGGTGGGAATTCAGGGCTATCAGTGTCCATCCTAGAGGAGACTCTGGGCTTCTTATATGCATCTCAAAGCCAGAAATATAGTAATGCCATTTAAAACCAGGAAACTAAATGAAATTATCTTGATATTGGTCTGTATTGGGAAATGAGAGGTTTTCACACTGAGACCTTGGGCACTCTTATATTTAAGGGTAAATGCATGCAGACACTTTAACCTCTGAGCCACCAGGGAAGGTAATTAAATGATAGGAATATAAAATTAAAAAGTACAAGTCAGTAAATTGAGGTCATAAACATCCTCATGGACAATATAAAGTACTATAAGAATGCTAAGTCAATGCTGCTACTACTGCTGCTAAGTCACTTCAGTTGTGTCCAACTCTGTGTGACCCCATAGACGGCAGCCACCAGGCTCCCCTGTCCCTGGGATTCTCCAGGCAAGAACACTGGAGTGGGTTGCCATTTCCTTCTCCAATGCAGGAAAGTGAAAAGTGAAAGTGAAGTAACTCAGTCGTGTCCGACTCTCAGCGACCCCATGGACTGCAGCGTACCAGGCTCCTCCATTCATGGGATTTTCCAGGCAAGAGTACTGGAGTGGGGTGCCATTGCCTTCTCCAAGTCAATGCTAGAATATCTTAAAGCATGCCACTACAAATATTTAGAGAAAAATGAGTTGATTTTTGCAAAAGGAAATTGAAAATGATGATTTCCTTAAAAAAAAAAAAAAAAAAAGTTTGATCGAGTGGTGAGAAAAAAATATTGACTATGCCCGGAATGGAAGGAAAGAAATGGTCATTTCCTGTAATGGAGTGGAGGCTAAAGGAAGTTTAAAATATATCACTTATGGGATAGGATATAGTAGGACTTGGCTTAGCTAGGATGAGAGCTAATTATAATAGGAGGAAAAGTAGAATATTTTTTATCAGTTTAAATGTTTTGAATACGTAGTGTTGAATCATTTGGAAAGTGTCTTCCATTTGCTTTTATTTCCAAGCAAAATAAGAACTAAAGTGAGATGAAAAGATGTAAAATAGCTATACATATAAATGGGAGGGAAATAGAGTATATTACTTAGATGCAATAATAGATATATCCTTGAAGTTAATGAAATGAATTTAAGTGAGTTCAATCTGCAGTAAATTGTAGCATGCTCAAACCATGTGTAGTTACTCATATGCTCATATGAAATAGCTTGTATGTTGAATTAAACTACAGCTGGATTTTAATCAGGCTGCAATAATGGAGGGAAAAAGATGAGTGGTTTGAAGGTATATGCAACAAGTCAGTTTAGGAATGGACCATGTCATCTAATTCAGGTAAGTAACAAAGTGAATATATGAAAGGACCAGAAGATATTGAAGAGTTGGTAGGTGAATGGATTGTGGGGTTTAAGAATTGACTTAGGAGGAGCTAAGATGGCCGACGAGTAAGAAGGGGAGAATACTCTCTCCTCCACAAATCCATTAAAAGAACATTTGAATGCTGAATAAACTCGATAAAACAACTTCTGAATGCCGGCAGAGGATATCAGGCACTTAGAAAGACAGCTCATTGTCTTCAAAACGAGAAAACGAGCCCTGCGGTAACTCCTTTTGTGGAGAAGTGGCACGGACACCAGCATTTGCTATTGGCAAGCGGGGGCTGGGCTAGGAGGAGCGGCGAGGCCTGCATTGCTTTGAGAAAGGATTTGGCCTGGCTATCTCAGGCGCTATCTGAGCGAAATAACCAGACTGTCGGTTATCTACTACATCAAAAGCCAGCCCTAACTTAAGACACCACCAGGACTACCTACGGAACAAAGGGCTGCACAGAGTTGGCCGGCTGCAGGCCGTCCCACTCCGGTGACAGGCAGCCAGGGCCGGAAGCGGGCAATTATAGCCCTAGAGAGACACTGTCTAACAGAACTGTGAGTAGGTTTCTGTGCTGACTCACGCTTCTTGGGGCTCTGGATAGTCAACATCTGCCTGAGAAAGTGCGCTGTTTGTATACCCAGAAAACTGAGCGGCGGAGAGGCGATAAGTCGCAGCACCTGCGCTCGCTGAACATTTCATCACCTGCGCTACTCGGATCTGGGAAGGGCATAAAACGCAGACTCAACCAAGTCTGTGCTTCTGAGGATTATCTGAGTGCCTGAACCTGGCCGGTTTAGATTTGGGTGTTCATCTCCGCCCCCTCTGTAACAAGGCAGAGATCAGATATTGAAAAGACCTGTAAACCGCCTCAATAAAGAGAATTCAACAAACTACCAGAATATAGTAAGGACACTCTAAATTTGGCAATTTTAACAAAATGAAGAGACAAAAGAATACCCAGCAGCTAAAGGAACAGGATAAATGCCCAACAAACCAAACCAAACCAAAGAGGAAGAGATAGGGAATCTACCTGATAAAGAATTCTGAATAATGATAGTGAAATTAATTCAAAATCTCGAAATCAAAATAGAATCACAGTTAAAGAGTCTGGAGACAAGGATTGAGAAGATGCAAGAAAGGTTTAACAAGGACCTAGAAGAAATAAAAAAGAGTCAACACATAATGAATAATGCAATAAATGAGATCCAAAACACCCTGGAGGCAACAAATACTAGAATAACAGAGGCAGAAGATAGGATTAGTGAATTAGAAGATAGAATCCTAGAAATAAATGAATCAGACGAGAAAAAAAGAAAAACGTATCAAAAGAAATGAGGACAATTTCAGAAACCTCCAGGATAACATCAAACGCTACAACATTCGAATCATAGGAGTTCCAGAAGAAGAAGATAAAAAGAAAGATCATGAGGAAATACTTGAGGAGATAATAGTTGAAAACTTCCCTAAAATGGAGAAGGAAATTACCACTCAAGTTCAAGAAATCCAGAGAGTCCCTAACAGGATAAACCCAAGGCGAAACACCCCAAGACACATATTAATCAAATTAACAAAGATTAAATATAAAGAACAAATATTAAAAGCAGCAAGGGAAAAACATCAAATAACTCACAAGGGGATTCCCATAAGGATAACAGCTGATCTTTCAATAGAAACTCTCCAAGCCAGGAGGGAATGGCAAGACGTAATTAAAGTGATGAAAGAAAATAACTTACAGCCTAGATTATTGTATCCAGCAAGGATCTCATTCAAATATGAAGGAGAAATCAAAAGCTTCACAGATAAGCAAAAGTTGAGAGAATTTTGCACCACTAAACCTTTTCTCCAACAAAAACTAAAGGACATTCTCTAGATAGGAATCACTAAAAGGGTGCAGATCTTGAAAAGGAGAAAATGAAGGTTACACATAACGACTTAAAGGAATAATCCAAAAAGAAGTTATAACAATTATAAATATATATGCACCCACATTGGAGCATTGATATATCTAAGACAAACATTAATTAATATGATAGAAGAAATATGCAGCAATACAATAATAGTGGGAGACTTTAATACCCCACTCATATAATCTGGCTGTAATAGACAAAGAGGAAAACATATTTACTTATGAACCTCAAAAAATTCAGTTCATTCAGGAGAGTTTAAAAAAAAAAAAAAAGACTTATTTGTTTACTCTGTAAAGGTTTATTGACTATTTTATGGGTTTGGTACCACTTTGGGTAGTAAGGAGGAAGAGGTGACAACTGTGATCCTGTCCTAAAGAATATATTGTGGTAAAGATAGACTTACCAATATAAAATACCAAGAGGTGCCTAAAGATGAGGACACCCAAACCGGACTTTTTGTTTCCTGAACTTTTCATTTCGAGAACAAACTTCCTAATATAAGATGAATTCAACATGATTTTTTTTAAGTGTTCTTTGTGATTAAAAACAGAAAGCCATTGGTTAAGAAATTACATTTACTCCTCCCCACCATCACTCCCCTCCTTTCTTCCCATTTCCCTCCCACCCTTATTGATCCTTTCCTTTGTCCATTTTCCCCTGCAAAAAAAAAAAAAAAAAAAAAGAATTGACTTAATATACTAAAAGGATTGAGCTGAAAAAGTGAATGAGTCTGTCAATGGAAGTACCACATGATGCTTAAAATTAGGATTGTTGAGGGAATGTCATTAGATATGATGTATGGTATGTAGAACACTACAGTGGGAGTAATTTGGAAAGTTAGGATGAAATTTAGATCTTGAGTAAAGATGGTTCTCACTCCTCTGAGAAGTGAACTATGCAGGTGTTGAAATAACTCAGTAAAACTGGGATTGTATCAGAGAAAAATATATGATAGTCCAGGTGTCAAATGCTGAAAAACTAGAATGAGAGGGAATCCCCAGGAGGGTTAGCTGTGGATACTGCAGGAAGAAATATGAGTAGCACCATCTTCAAATAATTGAGATGTTTAAGGAGGAAGATGGGGCACTATCTGCAAGTCACAGGAGGAAAAGGAGGACACCTGTTAACAGTCACAACTGATGTGAGTGGGGAGGGAGAGAGAGCATCCATCACGTGAGATTATGTCAAAAAAAGTGTTTATGAGCCTATTTCTGTTTTATAAGTAAGTTCTTCTGTATCATTTTTTAGATTTCAATATAAATGACATATATGATTTTTGTCTTTGACTTACTGTGTGTGGCAGTCTCTTTGCAAAGTTAGGATGAAGATTTAGATCCATGTTGTTGCAAATAGCATTATTTCATTTTTCTTATGACTGATAATATTTCATTGTATATATGTGCAATATCTTCTTCATCCATTACTCTGTCAGTGGGCATTTAGGTTACTTCCATGTGTTGGCTATTGTAAATAGTGTTGCAATGAACATTGGGGTGGATGGAGATTGAGTCGCTAAATCATGTCCAACTTTCGTGACCCCATGGACTGTAGCCTGCCAGGTTCCTATGTCCATAGGATTCCCCAGGCAAGAATACTGGAGGGGTAGCCACCTTCTTCAAGGGATCTTCCCAACTCAGGAACTGAACCCAGGTCTCCTTCATTGCAGTCAGATTCTTTATCAACTGAGCTACAAGGGATTGGAGTGTATATATCTTTTCAAATGATGGTTTTCTCCTGATACATGTCCTGGAGTGGGATTGCTGGGTCATATGGTAGCACTGAGGCTGAAGATCCAGTGTTTTTTGGTCATCTGATGTGAACAGCTGAGTTATTGGAAAAGCCCCTGATGCTGAGAAAGATTGAGGGCAGAAGGAGAAGAGAGCATCAGAGGATGAGATGGCTGGATGGCATCAGCGATGCAGTGGACATGAACTTGGGCAAACTTTGGGAGATGGTGAGGGACACGGAGGCTTGGCATGCTATAGTCCATGGGGTTGCAGAGTCAGACATAACTGGGCAACTGAACAGCAACAACACTAACATGGTAGTTCTATTTTTAGCTTTTTAAGGAACCTCCATAATGTTCTCCATAGTGGCTGCACCAATTTATTTTATCACCAACATTGTACGAGGGTTCCCTTTTCTCCACATCCTCTCCAGTATTTATCATCCATAGATTTTTTGATGTGATTATTATGACTGATGGAGATGATACATCATTGTAGTTTTTATTTGCATTTCTCTAATAATGAGTGATGTCAAGCATCTTTTCATATGCTTATTAGCTATTTCTATGTCTTTGGAGAAATATCTGTTTAGATTTTCTTTCCATTTTTTGATTGGCTCATTTGTTTTTCTGGTATGAATCTATTTGAGCTGTTGGATTACTTAGTTGTATATTTGAAAAATAACATAAGTGCAAATTAACTATACTTCAATTTAAAAAAAAATATGGCTTAAAGATGACACAAAGCTTAAAAAAATGATTAGAGAAAAGAATCATATAGTGAGGAGTGATCTGGATAGGTGTCTGGCTTCTTTAGGTGCCTGTGGTAGATGATGATAAGAGGCCTTGATGGCCTTGGCGGTGGCTCCTAGTGAGGCAATTCCAAGTGCTGGAACTGAGTTAGGGGTGTGAGGGCTTGTCAAGAGCTCATTGCACAGTCCAGAAGCTTCTTCAAAGGCAGTGCTGAAGCTGCAGGTCTCTGTGACCCTGTTCCGTGTGTGTGAGAGGCAAGGTTAAGGATTGCAGACTCCAGCTGTAGTGAGGCCTTTCAAGGTCTGGACCTACTTTCTGCATGAGATGCAGGGCGTTGAAGGTAACGCCCTGCTCTGACAGGAAGGAGTCTGCATTCTCCATTGCACATAAGAGAGGGGAATGCTTGTGTCACCAGACCACACAGGGGCTTTGAAGACTGTCATGACTCACAGTTCTGATTTGCCATCATGTACAATCTCACAATCACACACATGGGAGGATAAATGTAGACACTTACACGCACTAATCTATTTTGATATTTAAAAGATGCAATGCCTCTAATGTTGTCTAATGTAAAGATGATCACGTTTTGAATATTCAGAATTAAATGAGGAAATACAAATCAGGAAACAGATGGTAATGAAACCATGTAGTGTCTTTCTCTTATATTGCTTTTTTTCCAATCTGAAAATCAATTGTTTAAAAATTTATTTTATTAAGAGTTATCTTTGTAAAAGATACTATAAACTAGATATTAGAAAAATAAGTATGTTTTTTAAAATCAGAAATTGTGCTATATAGAAATATGTTTGCATTTTCTAATTTTCATTTTCTCTACTCAAATTCTAAGACATTTCATGAGATAGTAAAGTTCTATTTTATTTCCTTAGCCTCTTTTTTCTGCTTGGTCGTTTCCTACTCAAAGTTGCAGTTATAGCTTTCCCCCATTAAGTGTCAAGTCAGTGTATTAACATACTTTTTTTTTTGTTTCCCTCAAGTTAGTTTGAGCATTTCCTTTGTGTGATATCTCACCACACCAGCCATGGATGGGGTTAGGGATTTCAGTGTCTGTCATGGGTAAACTTACTTAAGCATGAGTTGTGGCTTTTTTTATTTTATTTTAAAAATTTTATTTTATTTATTTATTTTAAGTTTAAATTTATTTAATTGGAGGCTAATTACTTTAAAATATTGTATTGGTTGTGGCTTTGAAATAGAACATCATACCACTGAAATACATAGGTCAGCATATTTCTTTTCAAAAAGTAATAAAGCTATATTTTCACACTAATATTGAAAAATTCTTTTAAAAATAGCAATCACACATTTGGATAAGGAATTTATTAATTAATGTAAAGTTTCTACTTGGTCACTCAGTAATTTTTCACTAACAGGAAACTTCAATCTCTTGGAGTTAATTATCTAAAAAACTAGGTTAGCTGATTATCTAAAAAAATTTCTCTTTCATTGGAATCAATAGCCATGTTTATAGGCTAGCTTTTCCTTTTGAATAAATATTTCTGAAATTTAACATGGAAGAAATCTTGCTAAAATTTAAAAATTCAGATTATAGCTATAAACTATTACAGTTGAAAACACCTGGGACACTGTTGACATTTCATTATCAAGAGCATCTTCTACTCAGTTAATATAATTTTATATTTTCAAAGACTGTTATGGTTGACATGCTACTGCTACTGCTAAGTCGCTTCAGTCGTGTCCGACTCTGTGCGACCCCATAGAAGGAAGCCCACCAGGCTCCCCCGTCCCTGGGATTCTCCAGGCAAGAACAGTGGAGTGGGTTGCCATTTCCTTCCCCAATGCATGAAAGTGAAAAATGAAAGTGAAGTCGCTCAGTCGTGTCCGACTCTTAGCGACCCCATGGACTGGAGCCTACCAGGATCCTCCGTCCATGGGATTTTCCAGGCAAAAGTACTGGGGTGGGGTGACATAAGTCGTATTTAAACCTGGACCCATAAGTGCTTCAGTTTGAGAATATATGTACAATTTCTATTAGTCCTGAACCTATTAATTTCCTTGTGAATAATAACTAATAAAACATAATGACAGAAGTCACTACAGAAGTAGATACATAAAGATTGAATTTGCATCATGTAACCTCAAAGTCTTCCAGCTCATACCTGATCAAATGGATTTATCCTCACACTGCTCTATGCAGCCTCTAACACTTCAGTGTCCACTGCTCTCCACTATGCCCTTGAAACCCCCTCTGTTATCAGCAAATGCTCCAACACCACGCTCTTTGCATACTTTTCTTTCTTTCTCTGACTGAAGTCTAAGGACATGGAGTCCTCTTTGGTGGGATTATCCATTCACTGACAACCCGTGTACATCTGGTGAGGAAGGGTGTGTATAACCTCACCCTGATTGCGGCACCCAGATAATTCTCTTTCCCCATGAAAAGTCTGTCATCTTGAGAACTTGACTATATCGTAGGCCATTCTCTCACTAATGGTATTCCTCTCTCTCCAGGCTCCTTTCAAGCATCTCTTCTCTCACAGTGTCTCCATCCCCCATTGTGTCTAACATCTGGCTTATGTCCTTTTCTCTACCACAACTGTCATCTTTCTTGATGATCTCAGTGTCTATCTTGGGAATCTATCTACCTGGTTTCTTAAATTTTTTTGACAATTTTTATCTCCATATCTCTCTTCCTTCATGTTCTGTTGGGCTGGAATCATGAAACCTGCTTACTCCTGTATCCTACCTACCCAGTCGACTTGCATCCATTTTCACGCCTATCTAGTATGGCAACTCACACTTAAACTATGCCATTGAAATGATTGATTTTTCAATCCCTGGATAAACCTGATTTTCTGTAAGTGTTCTTTACTTGATCTTTGATTTCTTTATCTCTCTACAAGTATATTTCTGGTCTATCAGTAAATCTTAATTTTGCTGTACCTATATATCATGGATATCAACACTTTTATCATTAAGAAGTTAACTCTCTTGGTAAAACCACCAGAATTTCTCATCTGGGAAGTTCATTAGCATCCTGTTTTATCTCTTTGATTTGACTCTCCATTCAAGTGTATGTAGGTGGTCAAGGGAAGCTTCATTGAGAAAGCTTGTGTTTGGTTACTGATTTGAGGGAGGTGATGGAACTTGCAAATGTTTAGAGAGTAGTGTCCATAGCAGAGGGAATACCCACTGCAAATCCCCCTGGCCTGGCTCCCATCATATTAATGAGGTTAGTAGAACTGATCTACAGGAGAGGAGGGGGTCGTGAGGATGGACAGAAAACTGGAGATGGAGACAGTGCTGACTATACCTGATGTTTTGAGGTCTTTGAATTTTACTCTATGTTAAATACAAAGTATTGCAGTATTGCCGGCAAATGAGTATCTTGCATATACTTTAAAATGACACTTTGGTTGTTGTGTTGAAGAGAAGCTGTAGGGAAACAGATGCAAAGAGGCCACTTAGGAGGCAATGTAGTAATCCACCTTACTATCAGTTTGAACCTGGATGAGACATGGTGAAAAGTGATTGAATTATTGATGTATTCTTAAAATTGAATTAAGAGAATATATTTTCTTATGCTAGACTGAGTTAACGAGAAAATGAGTAAATGAATGACTCTATAGCTTTTGGCTGAATAAATAGAAAACAGAGCTGCTATCATTAGACGATAACCATATACCTTTAGTCGGAGAAGGCAATAGCATCCCACTCCAGTACTCTTGCCTGGAAAATCCCATGGACGGAGGAGCCTGGTAGGCTCAGTCCATGGGGTCGCTAAGAGTTGGACATGGCTGATCGACTTCACTTCTCTTTTCACTTTCATTCATTGGAGAAGGAAATGGCAACCCACTCCAGTGTTCTTGCCTGAAGAATCCGAGGGACGGGGGAGCCTGGTGGGCTGCTGTCTATGGGGTCACACAGAGTCGGACACAACTGAAGTGACTTAGCATAGCATCATTAGATGATAAAAGCTGTGGATAAAGAAAATTTATTTTTCCTTCTTTAATCACCTATTTTCTCATAAGACAGTGTATTTGTGATAAAATGATGTTGTCCCCTGGTACTGTCTTTAAATGGATTCTTATTATATCTAAATAAAATCTAAAGTGTTTTAAATGCTCAGAAGACTAGACACATTTTGCATCTTTTCCAACTATGATCCCTTTGATTACTCAATTCCTGTCACTTTGGTCTTCAAGAAGTTCCATGAATACCTTAAGCATCTGCTTCAATCCTCTGTCCCTGTTGATTTTCTATCTAAAGAAAATTTCTCCTAGAAACTACACCAGCTCAATGTTCATTCATTTAGGGTTTTACTCAAATAACATCTCCTCAAAGATATATTCCCTGTTGATTTTAATAAACATTCCTTAAATAGCTCCCCCAGCTACTCTAATTTAACCCATTCTTATTTTTAAAATTTTGTAACATTTATCGCTATCATTATATTTTTATGTATTTTCAATTTCTCTCTGTCTCATAGTCTAGCATATAGTAAGCCAGATAAATTACTGTTTTAATTTTTTAAGTTGAAGATTAAGTTTTATTCAGTGGATTTGCTGAAGATTTAAGCCCAGGAAGCAGCCTTCCAAAAAGCTCTGAAAAACTGTTCTAAGGAGCTAAAGGAGGAGGCAGGATATATAGGTGGTTTTGTAAAAACAGTCAAAGCGAATAGGTGTTTGGGATATCAAAAGATTACCATTCATATTTTTTTTTTTTTAATATTGATGTGTTTTACAGTGTTGTGTTAATTCTGTTGTACAACAAAGTGACTCAAAGTGACTCAGTTGTACACATTAAAATTTTAATATTTAATGCTAACTTTTTATATTCTAAGATTGAAGTATATTGTGTTTATTTTAATGACCACAGCTAGAGATATTTTTGTCTAATAACTTTAATGATTGAAGAACTATGAGATATGAATCATTTATGTTGAGATCCAGACAGTGACAGAGTTGTCCAGCTTATGCAAAAAAGATAAATTAATGAAATTAATAGTCTATGGTTACACATTTGTCTATGAGCGTATATGTCACAGAGTAAGCATCTAACAGTATTGCAAAGCTTCTATTTTCAGAATAAGTCTATTTACTTCAAAGGCCCTTTTCCAGGAAATGGAACATGATTGTTGTTAAAACTGATACACGTGACTCTGTATCAGAATCTCCATCTATACAGGAAGAATCTAAGGAACATAATACTGAGACACTGTTTTATTTGAGTTAAAAATTACAACTTAGAATGGTCAAGCCCTGAAAAAATAATGTCGTAAAAACCTCCTCCAATTAAACAAGTGATAAGAGTATTTCTATATAACAAAGTCAGGGAAAATAATTTTGAGTTACTTTGTGAATTTCTCCTTTCCATTTCCTAGAATAACATTATGCTTGAAACAACTGTTTCAGCAGCTATAAAATGTTAAGCAAGGGTATACTAAGTATACAAAAGTGACATTGTTTTTGAAGACTATTGTCTTTGAAGTTAGCTCCTTAAAATATCAATTAATGTTTAATTTTCAAGTTTTTTACATTTATAGAATGAAATATTTATTATTTTAATGCATTGCTTTAAGAGTTTTCTGTCAATCATTTGTTAAATGGAATTGAACATTTATTTTTAAATTTTATCAAATTGATTATCTGATATTTTGAAAAATATATATTTTAAAAACTTGTTTTAGAAGTGAACTAAATATTTGTTCACTGATTTTATTTTATTTTGTGAGTTTTCTATACTTTTAAAATAAACAACTGTGATAAACACCAATGTTTCTGAAATATAGGAAACATTTACCAAAATGTGGCTTATAAAATTTTACTCTGTAATGTTTGTCATTATTCTACTTTGTTTAATGCTGTTATCCAACAGAATGTGACACTTCTCTAAAATCAGTAGTAGGTATTCCATAGGTAATTGAACAAAGTTTGGGATACTCTGTTCCAGAAATAGAGTAAAACAAATTGTCCCATAAATATTAGCCTAATTGACAAAGTGCAACCGAATAATGGAGATACATTTAAGGCAGTTACAGAAACTTATTTTAAGAAAAGAAAAATGTGAGGATAAAAGTGTGTGTGTGTGTGTGTTTTTCTAGCTAGATTTTCCACTAAAATATTTTATTTCCATTATCTTTCTTTCCTTATGTGTATCTTTTAGTTCATCTCTGCTTTTCTATACATTATCTCCCACTTTACCTCTAAAAACGATGCCATAAATATTTTTATTACAATTATTTACATGCCTCTCACCCTCCAGTTTCATGAAATATTTCATTTTTCCTAACACATCATGTTTATCACAAAAGAGTATTTTATATAAAATATAACTATACATCGGATGTTCTAGTGAAAAATAGCAGCTCTAGAAAGAGTAAAAGCAACATGTAAAGGAGAAGCAATAATTAATCAAATTTTAGACTATTTCTCTGAGTTGGAGAAACAGTCTGCATATTGAAAAGGCTCTGTCTGTATGGAAGCTAAATTGATACATGGAGAAATATCTGTCATGCTTCAAGGCACAAATGACAATACACTTACAAAAGAAAAAGTGATCAGAGCAGTATCACATTGTTTATTTGAAATACTGGTAGCTTCAAACAGTGGAAGTGCATTGATAGCCTCAGAGTACATGTAGAGTATCCATAGATCAAGAAAAAATATTGTCATCTCCAATATTGTACCAACTACTGTTTATTTGTAGGTGAGAGAAATATTGGTATGCAGGCAAACTATTGATACTAAAAAATATATATATTACCCAGGTAATTTAGTTGAAGAAAATAATAAAACAAATATTCTTACTAAAGATACACTGTACAAGAATCAGTTCAGTTCAGTTGTTCAGTCATGTTCGAATCTTTGCAATTCCATGGACTATAGCACAACAGGCTTCCCTGTCCATCATCAACTCCTGGAGTTTGCTCAAACTCAAGTCCATCAAGTGGGAGATGCCATCAAACCATCTCATCCTGTCATCCCTTTATCCTGCCTTCAATCTTTTCCAGCATCAGGGTCTTTTCTAATGAGTCAGTCCTTCACATCAGATGGCCAAACTACTGGAGCTTCATCTTCAGCAATAGTGCTCCCAATGAATATTCAAGACTCATTTCCTTTAGGATGGACTGATTGGATCTCCTTGCAGCCCAAAGGACTCTCAAGAGTCTTCTCCAACACCACAGTTCAAAAGCATCAATACTTAGGCACTCAGCTTTTTTTATGGTCCAACTCTCATATCTATACATGACTACTGGAAAACCATACCTTTGACTAGACAGACCTTTGTTGGAAAAGTAATGCCTCTGCATTTAATATGCTGTCTGAAAAGTGAAAGTCGCTCATTCTCCTGTGACTCTTTACAACCCCATGAACTATGCAGTCCATGGAATTATCCAGCCCAGAATACTAGAGTGGGAATTTGTTCCCTTCTCCAACTGATCTTTCCAACACAGGGATTGAACCCAAGTCTCCCACATTGTGGGCGGGTTATTTACCAACTAAGCCACCAAGGAAGCCCAAGAATACTTGAGTGGGTAGCCTATCCCTTCTCCAGTGGATCTTCCCAATGCAGGAATTGAACTGAGCAATCCAACTGCATTGCAGGTGGATTCTTTACCAACTGAGCTATCAGGGAAACCCCAATATGCTATCTAGTTTGGTCATAGCTTTTCTTCCAAGTAGCAAGCATCTTTTAATTTCATGGCTGCAATTACCATCTGAAGTGATTTTGGAGCCTACAAAAATAAAGTCTGTCACTGTTTCCATTTCCATTCTATTTCCCATGAAGTGATGGAACCAGATGCCATGATCTTTGTTTTACGATTATTGAGTTTTTTTTAATTTAATTTAATTTTTTAACTTTACAATATTGTATTGGATTTTTCACTCTCCTCTTTCACTTTCATCAAGAGGCTCTTTAGTTTGTCTTAGCTTTCTGCCAAAAGGATTGTGTCATCTGCATATCTGAGGTTGTTGGCATTTCTTGCAGCACTCTTGATTCCAACTTGTGCTTCATTCACCCCAGCATTTTATGTGATGTACTCTGCATAAAAGTTAAATAAACAGGATGACAATATACAGCTTTGATGTATTCCTTTCCCATTTTTGAACCAGTCTGTTGTTCCATGTCTGGTTCTACCTGTTGCTTCCTTACCTGCTTACAGGTTTCATAGCAGACAGGTTAGGTGATCTGGTATTTCCATCTTTTTAAGAATTCTCCATAGTTTGTTGCTATCCACACAGTCAAAGGCTTTAGTGTAGTCAATAAAGCAGAAGCAGATGTTCTTCTGGAATTTTCTTGCTTTTTCTATGATCCAATGGATGTTGGCAATTTGATCTCTGGTTCCTCTGCCTTTTTTAAATCCAACTTGAACATCTGGATTTCCCAGTCCACATACTTTTGAAGCCTAGCATGGAGAATTTTGAGCATGACTTTGCTAGCATGTCAAATGAGTGCAACTGTGCAGTAGTTTGAACAAACTCAGCAGTGGCCAAAGAAGAACAATGTCAAAGGATGTTCAAATTACAGCACATTGGGCCAGGGAGCTATTTTTAATTGTTCTTCTCCCTTCCCCAGCAACATATTGCCATCCTAACCTGGGTAACTTATCTTCTGTTGTCATTCATTTTTTCCTTTTCATAATCTTTACAGAGTTCTCCACTAAAGAATACTGGATTGGGGTGCCAGTTTTTTTCTCCGGTGGACCACATTTTGTCAGAAGCCTTCACTAAGAACCATCTGTTATAGGTGGCCCTGCATGGCATGACTGGTAACATCACTGAGTTATGAAATCTGCTGTACCATAAGACTGTGATCTATGAAGCGGAGTTTAGTTAGTCTTGGACAATTTAATTCATTCAAGTGCAAAAGACATACTGAGGTCTGATAGCCGTAACTCAACAAAATATTAGGATTTTCTGGTGCTTCCCCCTTTCTGTCATCTACATCCCAAGTAGGAAAAGGTTAAAATGATATCTTTCATAGCAAAATGGTATTTGGAATGTGTTGGGAGCCGCGTTAGGCATTACTGACAAAATGGAGGCATGGTCCCAACTCCCTCTCTTTGTCCCACAGGCACAGATTGGGTTGAAGGAGTTAGGCCTTGTGATTCTGACTTGTTTTTTCCTCTCCTCAGATGACTTGATTGAAAAGGAATATTAAGGTGCTTATTGTTCTTGTGAGGAGTATGAGAAGGCACAAAGCCTTCTGCAGCTGTGCTCAGAGAATAAATCATAAAGTTAATCATTGACATTTGTTCAAGGACTTTTACAAAACAGTGTTCCAAGATGAGCACATAGGCTGCAGCTTGAGGCCATGGGAGGGATTGCTATCTGAAGCCTATTTGTGAGCAAAATGTTTATGGCAAAGGCGTTTACTGAATGTAGGGCTTAGAAATAATTAAAATAATTAGAAGTTAAAGATTTAAGGAATGTTGTAGTGTTAGCATATTTTACTATAGCTTATTCAATTTCAATACCAACACTTCATGGGAAATAGATGGGGAAACAGTGGAAAAAGTGTCAGACTTTATTTTTCTGGGCTCCAAAATCACTACAGATGGTGACTGCAGCCATGAAATTAAAAGTCGCTTACTCCTTGGAAGGAAAGTTATGACCAACCTAGATAGCATATTCCAAAGCAGAGACATTACTTTGCCAACAAAGGTTCGCCGAGTCAAGGCTATGATTTTTCCTGTGGTCATGTATGGATGTGAGAGTTGGATTGTGAAGAAGGCTGAGTGCTGAAAAATTGATGCTTTTGAACTGTGGTGTTGGAGAAGACTCTTGAGAGTCCCTTGGACTGCATGGAGATCCAACCAATCCATTCTGAAGGAGATCAGCCCTGGGATTTCTTTGGAAGATCAGATCAGATCAGTCTCTCAGTCGTGTCCGACTCTTTGCGACCCCATGAACTGCAGCACGCCAGGCCGCCCTGTCCATCACCAACTCCCGGAGGTCACCCAGACTCACATCCATCGAGTCAGTGATTCCATCCAGCCATCTCATCCTCTGTCGTCCCCTTCTCCTCCTGCCCCCAATCCCTCCCAGCATCAGAGTCTTCTCCAATGAGTCAACTTTTCGCATGAGGTGGCCAAAATACTGGAGTTTCTTTGGAAGGAATGATGCTAAAGCTGAAACTCCAGTACTTTGGCCACCTCATGCGAAGAGTTGACTCATTGGAGAAGACTCTGATGCTGGGAGGGATTGGGGGCAGGAGGAGAAGGGGACGACAGAGGATGAGATGGCTGGATGGCATCACTGCCTCGATGGATGTGAGTCTCAGTGACCTCCAGGAGTTGGTGATTGGCAGGGAGGCCTGGCATGCTGCAATTCATGGGGTCTCAAAGAGTGGGACACGACTGAGGGACTGATCTGATCTGATCTGATCTGACTCACTTTCATGTGTTGGATAAGGAAATGGCAACCCACTCCAGTGTTCTTACCTGGAGAATCCCAGGGATGGGGGAGCCTGGTGGGCTGCCATCTATGGGGTTGCACAGAGTCGGACATGACTGAAGTGACTTAGCAGCAGCAGCATAGATGTTAGGAATTTTAGAGATACTAATAACTAAAAGCCTTTTTTAGAGATAATGAGCTCAGGATATTAGGGGCAAACAGTATATAGAAAGATAAGAAATAAACTCAGGAATGTAGCATGAGTTACAATGTAATCACAAGTTAACTATAGGACACATAAGAGGAAGTAGATAATAGATGGTAAAGCTGATTCTCAGAGAATCGCTGAAGCAGGAACTCTGTTTGAAGGGCAACAGTGATGTATGGAGATAATAAATCTGGCTGAGGGGGAACTGAAAATGTCAAATCTCTGACCTAATGCTTTTTTTAAAAGTATAAAAGAAAATCTTAAACTTGAAATAAATAGGCAGTCCAAGAAAATTGAGAGGTTGCATCCTTACTTGCCGACACCGTCCCTCCCTTCAGATTGAATTCCTGGCTGCTGGAGCTGAACTCTGGCAGGGATTATCTCTGGATCTCTGGTTAGTTCCTCAGGATAAGAAAAGCAAGGTAAGGACACCTTAATGGATTTCATTAATGGAGTAGCAGAATACAATACATTTAGAGTTAAAGCATACTTATATTTAATAACTGCTCCAAAACTAGTCATATTATCAAAGCAACTAATTTCACTGAGTATGTGTCCTCATTTCTTATATATGATTGGAGCCATGAAATTAAAAGAAGCTTACTCCTTGGAAGGAAAGTTATGACCAACCTACATAGCATATTCAAAAGCAGAGACATTACTTTGTCAACAAAGGTCCACCTAGTCAAGGCTGTGGTCATGTATGGATGTGAGAGTTGGACTGTGAAGAAAGCTGAGCACTGAACAATTGATGCTCTTGAGCTGTGGTGTTGGAGAAGACTCTTGAGAGTCCCTTGGACTGCAAAGAGATCCAACTAGTCCATTCTAAAGGGCATCAGTCCTGGGTGTTCTTTGGAAGGAATGCTGCTAAAGCTGAAACTCCAGTACTTTGGTCACCTCATGCGAAGTGCTGACTGTTTGGAAAAGACCCTGATTCTGGGAGGGATTGAGGGCAGGAGGAAAAGGGGACAGGAGAGGATGAGATGGCTGGATGGCATCACTGACACGATGGACATGAATTTGAGTGAACTCCGGGAGTTGGTAATGGATAGGGAGGCCTGATGTGCTGCAATTCATGGATTGCAGAGTCGGACACAACTGAGTGACTGAACTGAACTGAACTGATAGTGGCAATAATAAATGTCACACAAGAATTATGAAAAGTGAATTGGAAAATAATAATGTATAAAAGTAATTAATCTAGTGACTGACAAAAAAATAGTGCTATTGCTAAAAAAAAAAAAAAAAAAAAAAGTGTGGTTACTCATGATATAGATGAAGCAATGCTTAAATTCTCAAGGTGAGAGTGTGAAAATGAGCCTCGAACAGCAGAACAGGTGAATTACTAAAATTTTTTCTGTCATTGTTTTACTGAACTGTGTCGGTGTGGTGTTTGGTTCTTTCTTTATGAACTTATCCTCTATGCTTAGCAAATTTAAAGCAGTGGATATATAGATGAATTAATTTTATTATTAAATCAACTACTAACAACCGAGTCTTAACAGATACTATTGTGGGTCTTAGTTTGTAAGTGTTTAGAGAGATGCATTTTCATTTGCTTTGGTGCTTCATTCCCTTAACAACAGAAACTTAGTACATGTGATTTAAAAGACTGGAATATTTCTCACAAATTAATAAGATTGAGGGCAAAGAAACCCTGAAAACCAGTATGTGTTCTTTAGCACGTCGTTTATTGCAGCTAAAACACTGCAGTGGACTGGAATAAAGATTCATTTCCTGAGTTTCTCAGTCTTTAGATAGTGGTGTCATTGGCTAGCAATGCCAGAGCCCTTCACCTGGCCTGCACTGACTGTGGCAACCCTCACAGATTTCCCCACTGAGAGCTAGTGCTTGGGCTGGGCTGGCCCTTGCAGGTCTTACTATGTTTGCAAGACACATCTCAGGAACAACCATCAAGGAACTTAGGTAAAATAAGACATGATAGTATTCACAGAGCATGGAAACTAAACAGCATGGAGAACTCTGTGCCAAGGTGGCAGAGACAGGCCTGGAGTTTTGGTCTTCATTGGTGTTGAAGGTGAGACCTAGGATTTCTGAGGGTCACTTACTATTGGTGAATTTAAAACGTGACAATGGGAATAAAAGAGCAGGACAGGTAAGGTCAGAAGTTGGGGTTACTCAGTAGTTCAGTTACCCAAATCATTCAAGATCTCTAAAGGGGACTCCATGGGATGGTGGGGCGTGGTACGTTGCCTGTCTAGTCCCGGGTAGACTCACACAGCAGCAATGTGTTTATTCCAAATCCACATTGGAAATGGATGCTATAGCCACCAAAAGCTTAATGTCAAGCACTTCAGTTGAGTTCAGTTCAGTCACTCAGTCGTGTATGACTCTTTGTGACCCCATGAATCACAGCACCCTAGGGCTCCCTGTCCATTACCAACTCCCGGAGTTCACTCAAACTCTTGTCCATTGAGTCGGTGATGCCATCCAGCCATCTCATCCTCTGTTGTCCCCTTCCCTTCTTGCCCTCAATCCTGCCCAGCATCAGAATCTTTTCCAATGAGTCAACTCTTTGCATGAGGTGGCCAAAGTACTGTAGTTTCAGCATTAGCATCAGTCCTTCCAATGAATACCCAGGACTGATCTTTAGAATGGACTGGTTAGATCTCCTTGCAGTCAAGGGACTTTCAAGAGTCTTCTCCAATACCACAGTTCAAAAACATCAATTCTTCAGTGCTCAGATTTCTTCACAGTCCAACTCTCACATCCATACATGACCACTGGAAAAACCATAGCCTTGACTAGATGGACCTTTGTTGGCAAACTAACGTCTCTGGTTTTTAATATGCTGTCTAGTTTGATCATATCTTTCTTTCCAAGGAGTAAGTGTCTTTTAATTTCATGGATGCAATCACCATCTGCAGTGATTTTGGAGCCCCCCCCAAAATAAATTCTGACGCTGTTTCCACTGTTTCCCCATCTATTTGCCATGAAGTGATGGGACCAGATGCCATGATCTTAGTTTTCTGAATGTTAAGCTTTAAGCCAACTTTATCACTCCTCTTTCACTTTCATCAAGCACTTAGGTTACACCATAAAAGGTTTACTGTAAGGCACTGACATTACAAACTTGCTTTATTAAAAATGCAAGTATGACAACTGACAAAGAAGCAAAGCTTTGTAATTAGCTTATCTATGATCATACATTGTCCACTATAGCTATTTGCACTATGTCTAGAATTCCAGTATGTCATCATTATCTCCTGATAGCATATCATCAGTATAGAATGAGCTCAGTTGCTCTGTAGTGTCCGACACTTTATGACCCCATGAACTGTAGCTTGTCAAGATACTCTTTCCATGGAATTTTCCAGGCAAGGACACTGGGATGAGTTGCCATTTCCTGTTCCAATAGAATGACTCTGCTGAACATTTAAAACCTCTTCTGTCATTTTTTTTTCATGTTTCAATGAGAGTTTCACTTATTCCAGTAGTTTCCTAAAACCCATATTTTATTATATTATTATTTAATAATAATATTACTAAATAATAAGATGGTTGGATGGCATCACCACCTTGATGGGCAATAGTTTGAGCAAACTCCAGGAGTGGTGATGGACAGGGAAGCCTGGCATGCTTCCCTGGGGTCCATGGGGTTGCAAAGAGTCAGACAAGACCATGAATTAACTGACCTAATTATTAAATATCCATTTAGTCCAAGCTTGATTTTACTCTTACCTCTCAAAATATAATATTAAGACCACTCAGGAAAATATAGTTTATTCCAATTCCTTCTAAATAGATAAAAATTTTCTCCTTTGTTAAGAAATACAAGTATGCATGGACAAAATCAATGATTGAAAACATCATGTGACAATAAATGTTTTATTTGATTGAACAAACCATTATTATTTTGAGTAGCCTGTTAATAGAATCCTTTGAAAATATTTAGATTGCAGGTTTTCTCAGTTACACTTTTTTTTACAGTTGTATGTCAAGATTTACTGGAAAAAAACTGAGAGAAAGTAATTTACCACTGCAGACTGTTCACCATCAACTGTCTGAATTAAAGATGGTGTTTCAACATAATTGGAAGAGTCAAAGTAATTTAATACATGGGAAAGTAAATTAGCACTTCAAAATACAACAGCTTCTGGCAATCTCTATTTCAAATTATTGTGTTAATATAAGCTAGAGAAATGTATCCTTTTCTGTATATTTAAACATGACTTTACAAAGTTTAGTAATAGGAAATTTTTAAGTCATATGAATTATGTTTGGAGGGCATCATTAAGTCTTTTAGACCCTGTTTATTTTATAAAATAAATATATATCTAGTTGAATATTGATGATATCTCTTCTTATATACAACCACATTACCAATGTCTCAAGCTCTTGAGCAAGTTGGGGAATACAGTTAGTCTGGTAGTTTTTAGGGCATAAAACATATTATTTGGGGGGATAGTTTTTGAATTGACTTTAAAAACACAGAGTATGTGTGCTACATTAGTTAGGCATATCCCACAACTCAGAAATTCCATTTTTACCTAGCTCTGTTGGAGAAATAATCAAATTTGTACTAATAGACATGTATAAAAATTTTCACTCCAAATGTAGGTCAAACTAAAGCCTATGGATAAGAGAATGGATCAATTTGTCATACCATAATCATATCACAGAATGGTAAAGAATGATCAAAATAGTGTTCATGTTTTAAAACTTATAGGATTTCCCAGGTAACACTAGTGGTAAAGAAGTGCCTGTAAATGCAGGAGACATAGGACATGTAGATTCAGTCCCTTTGCCTGGAAGATACCCTCGAAGAGGAAATGAAAATATTATTAAAATTATATATGCACAGGATGATAATTATTAATTAAATTTTTGACACACAATTAAATCCATATTTGCTATGATCACAATAATTTATAGCAAAATTGTGAACACACACATGGAAGTTATTTATACTCACTGGCTTTATTAGAAAGACAGCCTAGAGGGATAGGGAGTGAAATGGGGCCGTCAGAAATTCCAACATATCTTTAATGTTTTATTTTTTTAAAGTTAACTTTGGGTCAATAAGAATTACAACATCTTGTTGTTTATTTGATTAATTTCTCTATTTTCTGTTTTATAAATTATTTCAATAAAATGTCTTGAAAAACATGTGAAATCAACTTACGTAATGGAGTATGGACACATTTATATGTATACTTTTACAAACAGGTACTAAATATAATAATGCTACTATACAACAATATATAGCAAAAAATAAAATATTTAGTTAATACCTATGATATATTTAACATGATATTGTACAATTTTTGAATATTACCTCATTTGATCTTCACACAAATCCCATTTCATTTTATAAAAATAGTGAAAAATAAAATTAAATGGGCTTTATGTTTTGAATATCTCCTAATGTTAGCATTCATGGATAGAGATAGATGAAGGGAGGTATGAAAGTACTCTGACAACAGAACTCTTACTTACAAGCACTACACATATCTACATATATCTTTATATTCAGCATAAAGAATATATCATCATTTCTTTTTTTCTTTAAAATGTATCTACACTCTCCTTAGACAATTAGGAAATTGTCTAATTGAAATGCTTCTACCACTTCAGTTTGAATTTCATTCATATGATCCTATTTATGTTTTGGATTTTGGTTCCTATTTTGGTTCAGGATAGATTCTGAGTATTTATCCTTGACTTTTATAAGTTTTTCTTGCTCCACCACCAACTTTCTCTGGGAGATCTCACATTTTCTAATGCCTCAACAATTATTGGTACATTATTGACTGTAAATACAATTTGAACATTTCCTTTGAGAAATTTAACTGTACTTTTTATAACCTTGCAGAATTTACTTTATTTTTTTTCTTCAGTAATTCTACTTTAAATATAGTGATTCAATTAGATAAAATATTGGCAAGAAAGACATATTATTGACCTTCTCATGTGGTTCAAATTTAGATAATGATGAGGATAATATGTATAATATTATAGTAATATTCAAACATATTTTTCCGTATACATTAATGATTCAACTTTTGATTGTAGTGAGTTTTGAAATAATGTATGTTTAAATTAATTTAATTTAAATTAAACAAATTTGACATACATTTCTAAGTACATTGGTCAGATTATATAATAGATATATATGGTGGGATCAACATTATTTTATTATATTTAATATCAATGTATTAAAGAAGAAATATATATATATATATACATTTTATTATTATAATAATTTTGGAATTCTGTAACTGACATTCTTTCTGCTTTGGCGATTGCATTAATAGCTTTGGAATTTATCCAATTTCAGAGAGTATTTGATGAGTTATAATATTTTAAGAAAAGATATGAACTATTTCCCGTCTTACTTAGAATAAATAAATATATTTCTGCTCTCAATATACCAGCATATTTGGAAAACTCAGCACTGGTCACAGGACTGGAAAAAATCAGTTTTCAAACCAATCCCAAACAAAGGTAATGACAAAGAATGTTCAAACTACCTCACGGATGTTCAAAGGAATACTGATGGAACACTGTTAATAAATTTCAGTGTAAGGAAATATTAAAGGATATCATTTCAACATAAGTAAATATTAAAGATAAAGGATATCACTTCAACATAACTAATCAAGGAAAAGTATAAATTTAATAACAGAACTTCAAAGACATGCACAGAAATTGAAAAAGGAGAATAAGCAAAACTGTAGTGACTGTAGTTCAAATCTGAATTATTTTCTTTCAGTAGTTGCTAGAACACACACAGAAAAATTTTGGATACACAAGGTCTGAATGACACTCAAAATCCACTCATCTACTATCACAGCACAATCCACCCACAGCTGAAAATCGTTATTTTTCTCAACACCAGACAGGATACCCACCCAGATGGACTCTATCCTTGGGCATAAACAACTTTCAATACATTAAAAGTTTGAAAAAAAAATGTTTGAAATTGCAAGTATAGTCTCTGACCACAGTTTTTTAAAAATATGAAAAATCACCAACTATTTCTAAAATTTAAAATCTACTTGTAACTATCACATGGTACAAATTTAAAAGTCACAAGGGAAATCATAAAATATCTCAAATATTGTGTTAGCCAAAAGCATTATTCAATTTTATTTTCCTTCTGTAAGATCAATGTAATAGTGCTTAGCTATCTTTACTTTCATTTGAAACTCTATTTTTTAGATTGTATCGTGACAGCTGTCATATCAGCATGCGTTAAAAAAAGTATCAAAATTGATGAATTTTTGTCTAGCCATTTTAATGTTGGAGATGATAAAAAGCAATATTTTAGGCATATCATGTTTATTATTTCAAGAAAGGTAGAAATGCAACTGAAACACATACACAAAAAAAGATTTCTGCAGTGTATGAGGAAGGTTCTGTGACTAATTGAATGTGCACGTGTTTTGTTACGTTTCTTGATGGAGATTTCTCACTGGACAATTCTCCATGGTCGGGTAGTTTGAAGTTGATAACAAACAATTCCAGATATTAAATGAGAACAATCAATCTTATATCACACAGAAGATTGCCAACATACTCAAGATAGCCAAATCACTTGTTGACAATTATTTGCATTAGTTTGGTTATGATCATTCTTTTGATATTTCGGTTTCACATAAGTGAAGAGAAAAAAAAAGTCTTCTTTACCATATTTCCCCATGCAATTCTCTACCTAAACATAACAAAAACATTTCATTTTCCTGTGACCGCCTAGAGAGGCAGAATGGGGTGGGAAGTGACAGGGAGGCTCAAGAGAGAGGGGGCATACATTTACCTATGGCTGATTCATATTGATGTATGGCAGAAACCAACACAATACTGTAAAGCAATCATCCTCCAATTAAAAATAAATAAATCTAAACAAACAAGCAAAGGCAAAACAAATCAGGATGGGAGATAAAAAATAGATGTTGTATAATAATATGAGATGGAAGAGATCATGGGGCAAGTGAAGTGAGTCATCATCAACCACACCAACATCTAATCTTCATCCAAAGAAGGTGATATGTGTATAGTGCAGTTGGAAGGGAGTCCTTTATGATGAGCTCCTTCCAGAAAACCAAACAACTAATTTCAACAAGTCCTGCTCCAAAATAGACCAACTGAAAGCAGGACTTGATGAAAACTTTCTGGCATTAGTCAACAGAAAATGCATAATATTCCAGCAGGATAAAGCAAGACTAAATGTTTCCTTGTTGATCAGGCAAAGCCTGTTACAACTTGGCTGGGAAGTTCTGATTCATCAACTGTATCCATTAGACATTATAAGTTTTGGTGTCTATTTATCATGTCTTTTCAAAATTTCTCTTAATGGAAAAAAATCCAATTCCCTGTAAGATTGTGAAAGGAACCTAGAACAGTTCTTTGCCTAACAAGCTTAAAAAAAAAAAAAAAAAAAAAAAATAAGTTGGGATTATGAAGTCACCTGAAACAGTGCCAGGAGGTAGTGGAACAAATGGAGATGGAAATAGCAACCCACTCTAGTATTCTTTCCTGGAGAATCCTGTGGACAGAGGAGCCTGGTGGCCTGCTGTCCATGGAGTCGCACAGAGTCAGACATGAATGAAATGACTTAGCAGCAGCAGCAGCAGCGGTGGAACAAATCAATGAATATTTTGTTCAATAAAGTTATTGGTGAAAATGAAAAATTTGTCTTTTATTTTTACTTAAAAAACTGAAGGAAATGTTAGACCAACTCAATAAGTGTTAAAATCACTTAATATAAAAGTGAGTGTCATATTGCTAAATTTGTACTTATATGGGATTTTAAAAATACTTTAATTCTTATATTAGAAAAGAAAAAAGAAATTTAATTTTATTCTAATCTTCTGTCATTTGAAGCTCTAGATGCAACACAATAAACATAATGCAATTAGAAGGTGCAACATATTAAGATGTATGCATAAATTAGTGAATTAGTAACCAACCTCAAATATAATTAATAAAGACAATATTTGTGTATCCAAAGGATTGACAAAATGTGTAAATCATTCAACAGCTTGATGAGAGAAAGTGAGAGTGCAGAAATCACAAAGATCAAGAATATGAAAGCAAAATGATAGATTCTATTTAGATTAATAACATAATATTATGAAAATGTTTATATATATTATGTTGACAATTCAGAGTGAAAATTTCTTGAAAAAAAAGCTTACTGAAAGTAAAAGAAGGGAGAAACAATTTGAATAGTCTAGTCCTATATCAGATTAATAAAACTTACAATAATAAACTGTCCTTCTTAGAAAGTTCCCAGACCAGATGCTTCAGTTCTGACATATATCAAATATTTCAAGAAGAAATAGTTAATTATACACAAACTACTTCAGTAATAATAATAATAGCAATATAGGAGGAAGGAATAAATCACTAATTTTTATGAGGCTACATTAAACCTGATGCTAAATTCTGATAGTGATAAGGGAATAAAAGTACAATCTCATTGTTTCAATAGAATTCATTATTATGAATTTTTTTTTATTTATGGGGATATAGTTAAGTGACATTGTTATGTTAGTTTCTGTTGTACAACAACGTGAATCAGCTATGTGTATACATATAATTCCCTCCCTCATAGACCTCCCTCCCATCCCCTATTCCACCCCTCTATGTCATCACAGAGCACTTAGCCGAGCTCCCTATGCTATACAGTAACCTTCCACTAGCTATTTGCTTACACATGATAGTGTATATATGTCAATCCCAATCTCCCAATTTATCTGATCCCCTCTCCTTCCCATCCTATTTCCAGACATCCATTCTCTGTGTCTAAGTATCCTTTATTAATATATTAATATAAATATTTAGTAATAACATGAATATAGAAGGAGATCAAAATGTTTCAAGCCCAAGAAAGAGTTTTCCTAAGGATGCAATATTTATTAAGAAACCTAAATGAATTACTATATTTCACCATATCAGTTCAGTTCAGTTCAGTTCAGTCGCTCAGTCGTGTCCAACTCTTTGCGACCCCAAGAATCGCAGCACGCCAGGCCTCCCTGTCCATCACCAACTCCTGGAGTTCACTGAGACTCACGTCCATTGAGTCAGTGATGCCATCCAGCCATCTCATCCTCTGTCGTCCCCTTCTCCTGCTGCCCTCAATCCCTCCCAGCATCAGAATCTTTTCCAATGAGTCAACTCTTCGCATGAGGTGGCCAAAATACTGGAGTTTCAGCTTTAGCATCGTTCCTTCCAAAGAAAACCCAGGGCTGATCTCCTTCAGAATGGACTGGTTGGATCTCCTTGCAGTCCAAGGGACTCTCAAGAGTCTTCTCCAACACCACAGTTCAAAAGCATCAATTCTTCGGCACTCAGCTTTCTTCACCAAATAACAGATTACAAAAGATAAATTATATGATCTTCTAATTACCTACAGAAAAAACAATTGACAAAACTTATGAACCATTCATGATACAAACTCAGCAAACTAGGAATAAAAGAGAACTTCAGTTTTATAGAGGTTATCTAAAAAATTTAAAGGTAACTTCAAATGTACATGTGAAAGTCTTTTTGCTTTTCCCCTTAAAATTGGCAAAGATATGCACAATTCAAAATGTTACTAGAAATTGTTAACATTCCAATAAAGTAAGTGAAAGAAATAAAATATAAAGATACAAAATAAATAGCTGTAAAGAAGAGTTGATTTACATATATTTTTAGGTATTCAATAAAATCTGTTTAAAAAAAGATATATTTAACCAAAATAGTAAAAAAAAAAAAAAAAAAATTGAAACTCCTAAGGAATAAAAACAAGCTGGGGGAAAAAAGAAAACAACAACAACAAAAGACTACTCCTGATGGCCTTGCACTGAGCAAAGAATGCAAAACCAATTGATTGTGATATCAGGTGGCCACAGCCTGCAGCAGCTTGAGGCAAGATTTCAGTCCCCCAGCCAGAGACAGAAGTCAACACAGGCAGGGGGAGCATTGAAACCTAGCCACTAGACCACCAGAAACCAGTGGCCAGTGACAATGCCTTGGCACATCAGCTTTGTAGAAATAAATTTCTACAACGAGATGGAAACCAGTGAAGCAAAAAAAGTGTTTATTAGGAGGAAAAAGAGTACATGTGGATAGACATATGGGTGAACTCAGAGAAACTTTCTCTCTCATGGTAGTTTGAATCACTTTTATGCAGCATTTCTTTCAGGTTTCCTTTGCACAATTATCTTGCTTTGCCTGGTTCTGGTTCCATATTTGGTTTCTCTCAGGATCCTCTCTGGTTTGTGCATGCATCTCTTAGCCAAGATGGTTCTAGTTAAGAGGCCTATGGGTAGATTAATGTCACTCCTGTTTAAACCTCCAAGGAGCGTTTTTGCACCTTTATAGTCAGGAAGTTTTCTTGAGAATGAGAAACATGTATTCTCTTTATCTTTCACATGGGAAGGACTCAGTTTCTCCTCCCTCCTGTTATTGTTTTATCTTGTAGAATCTGTCCATGAGGACAAACTCCAGCTGCTCAGGCTGGTGCCCATCTATCCTGTTACAAATGGACTTCATGAAGTTTACAACTTCAGCTCATCAAAACATGGAAAATGACAATCATATCCAAAGATGATCAAACTAAATTTACGTTAACATGAAATACAATCTAAGAGTTTGTTGTTTACATGAGACAATCCAAATCCTTTACTGAAATAAAATGAGGTTAAAAAAATACCACTGAAATATCAATCAAAAAACTGATCATGCCTATATTAATTTAGGGCTTCACTTTTGGTTCAGTGGTAAAGAATCCACATATTATGCAGAAGGAAAAGGAGATGCAGATTTGATTCCTGAGCCCAGAAGATCTCCCAGAGAAAGAAATTACAGTATCAGATAATCACGATGGTGTGATCACTCACCTGGAGCCAGACATCCTGGAATGTGAAGTCAAGTGGGCCTTAGAAACTATCACTAAGAGCAAAGCTAGTGGAAGTTATGGAATTCCAGCTGAGCTATTTCAAATCCTGAAAAATGATGCCATGAAAGTGGTGCACTCAACATGCCAGCAAATATGGAAAACTTAGGAGTGGCCACAGGACTGGAAAAGGTCAGTTTTTATTCCAATCCCAAAGAAAGGCAATGCCAAAGAATGCTCAAACTACTGCACATTTGCACTCATCTCACATGCTAGTAAAGTAATGCTCAAAATTCTCCAAGCTAGGCTTCAGCAATATGTGAACCATGAACTTCCAGATGTTCAAGCTGCTTTTCAAAAACACAGAATCAGAGATCAAATTACCAACATCTGGTGGATCATGGAAAAAGCAAGAGAGTTCCAGAAAAACGTCTATTTCTGCCTATTGACTGTGCCATAGCCTTTGACTGTGTGGATTACAATAAACTGTGGAAAATTCTGAAAGAAATGGGAATACCAGACCACCTGACCTGCCTCTTGAGAAACCTATTGCAGGTAGGAAACAACAGTTAGAACTGGACATGGAACAACAGACTGGTTCTAAATAGGAAAAGGTGTACATCAAGGCTGTATATTGTCAACTGCTTATTTAACTCATATATAGAGTACATCATGAGAAAACTGGGCTGGAAGAAGCACATCAAGATAGCCAGGAGAAATATCAATAACCTCAGATATGGAGATGACACCACCCTTATGGCAGAAAGTGAAGAGGAACTAAAAAGCCTCTTGATGAAAGTGAAAGTGGAGAGTGAAAAAGTTGGCTTAAAGCTCAACATTCAGAAAGTGAAGATCATGGCATCTGTTCCTATCACTTCATGGGAAATAGATGGGGAAACAGTGGAAACAGTGTCAGGCTTTATTTTTGGGGAGGCTCAAAAATCACTGTAGATGGTGATTGCAGCCATGAAATTAAAAGACGCTTAGTCCTTGGAATGAAAGTTGTGACCAACCTAGATAGCATATTCAAAATCAGAGACATTACTTTGCCAAAAAAGGTTCATCTAGTCAAGGCTATGGTTTTTCCAGTAGTCATGTATGGATGTGAGAGTTGGATTTTTCTGGGCTCCAAAATCACTACAGATGGTGACTGCAACCATGAAATTAAAAGACGCTTACTCCTTGGAAGGAAAGTTATGACCAACCTAGATAGCATATTCAAAAGCAGAGACATTACTTTGCCAACAAAGGTTCGCCTAGTCAAGGCTATGGTCTTTCCTGTGGTCATGTATGGATGTGAGAGTTGGACTGTGAAGAAGGCTGAGCGCCGAAGAATTGATGCTTTTGAACTGTGGTGTTGGAGAAGACTCTTGAGAGTTCCTTGGACTGCAAGGAGATCCAACCAGTCCATTCTGAAGGAGATCAGCCCTGGGATTTCTTTGGAAGGAATGATGCTAAAGCTGAAACTCCAGTACTTTGGCCACCTCATGCGAAGAGTTGACTCATTGGAAAAGAGTCTGATGTTGGGAAGGATTGGGGGCAAGAGGAGAAGGGGATGACAGAGGATGAGGTGGCTGGATGGCATCACTGACTCAATGGATGTGAGTCTGAGTGACCTCCGGGAGTTGGTGATGGACAGGGAGTCCTGGCGTGCTGTGATTCATGGGGTCGCAAAGAGTCGGAAACGACTGAGCGACTGATCTGATCTTATCTGTATGGATGTAAGAGTTGGACTGTGAAAAAAGCTGAGCACCAGTGAATTGACACTTTTGAACTGTGGTGTTGAAGACTCTTGAGAGTCCCTTGGACTGCAAGGAGATCCAACCAGTCCATTCTAAAGGACATCAGTCCTGGGTGTTCATTGGAAGGACTGATGTTGAAGCTGAAACTCCAATACTTTGGCCACCTCTTGCAAAGTTTTCACTCATTGGAAAAGACCCTGATGCTGGGAGGGATTTGCGGCAGGAGAAGGGGATGACAGAGGATGAGATGGCTGGACAGTAACACTGACTCAATGGACATGAGTTTGTGTAAACCCCGGGAGTTGGTTATGGACAGGGAGGCCTGACATGCTGCAATTCATGGGGTCGCAAAGAGTCTGACACGACTGAGCAACTGAACTGAACTGAACTGACAGTACTTTTTCCTGTAGAATTTCATGGACAGAGGAGTCTGACAGGCTATGGTTCATAGAGTCACAAAATGTTGGACATGTCTGAAGGGACTAAGCATGCATATATGCATATAATTTATTGCAAAACAAACTTTAAATATAAATATAGAATTTATGGTTTTTAATACAATTTTCAGTAAAGGAAAATACGAAAACTATAAATTTGCACATACTAAAGATATTTATTTACATATGTGTATACATATTAATATATATATATGAAAAAAATATAGAGGGATACTTAAGGAGAAATTCAAGTCTAGCCCTAGGTCAAAATTTTATACATAACTTCTCAAGCTCACCACTAGAGTATTAGGAGGCATTTCTTGGCAGACTTTCTAGGGGAAATGTTCAACCTTGGACTCGGTGCCCAGCCAGTGCCCCTCAGTTGCCCAGACAGTGCCCCTCAGTTTCCCAGAAGGAATTATAGTCAACACTCAGCCATGTCCCAAATCCATCTCAGCCAGGCTCACATGCATTTTCTTGCCATTCCAAACCTCTTTCTTTGAGCCGCATGGGGTTTTCAGTTGAGACAGTCCCCTGAGCCTCCAGGGAGACCTCCTTATTTAGGGACCTTGGCAGAAAGTTTTCCTGCACACTGACAGTACTTGTCCACTCCCAGGCCAGCTTTCACTCTCTCAATCAAGTCCAATAAAAGTCAAAAGTCTTTTGCTCAGGATCTTTGGTATCCTTTGCATTACACATGGAAGAATGAGACAGAGTTTTCATATGAAAACAGGGAAAATAGAACTTGATATAAACCCACTGCATGACAATTTAATAGGTATGCCCAAGGTTTTCAATCCATAAGCATTCAAAATCTAGAAAAAACTCAAGAAAACAAAATTATATAAAATGAGTAAGAAATATTCACTATATTATTACTTACTTTAGAATAAAAGTAATCAAATTTAAGCAAAAATTTGCTAAAAATTATAATGTACACATACAATAAAAAACACATCCAGTATAGGCTATACTTTTGAAATATGTTGTGCTTTTTGAAAAAATTCAACTAGAATATTTATTAAAATCATCTGCATTAGTTTAACTAAAATGTGTTATATATATATATATATATATATATGCACACATTTGTATGATATTAGCATTTTGTTTATGAACTTTCTTGCTTGTGGGAAAGGTCAGCAGTTGTAGAAGTTTTTCTCCTACAACACTCATCCTTCAGAGTGCTCAAACATCAAGAGACCTTGTGTATCAGGCAGCATAAAGAACAAGAGACAGGGTGAGTCATTTGACACAAGGTGATACAGCTGATGTCTTCCATTTCTGTAATCATTTAAGAAATTATAATACTTTAATAAGAATAAAATCTCCCTGAATATATTTGAATTACTTTTATGAAAATAATGAGTTATCTGAGGTTGGTGACCTGCATGATCCAGGTACAAGTTAATATACATAGGGAGAGAGAAACAGGGAATCAAGGAGTAACATGAGAAGTTTTGAGGATTCACAGAGAGGTTCTGGGTTAAGCCTGGATCAAAAGAAAGACCAAGATTAATCAGAGTTTTCATGACCAGTGGGTTCTGGATGATATTTTCTTTATATAGATGTGTATGTAGTCTCAGAGAAGGCAATGGCACCCTACTACAGTACTCTTGCCTGGAAAAATCCCATGGACGGAGGAGCCTGGTAGGCAGTCCATGGGGTCGCTTAGAGTCGGACAAGACTGAACAACTTCACTTTCACTTTTTCACTTTCATGCGTTGGAGAAGGAAATGGCAACCCACTCCAGCGTTCTTGCCTGGAGAATCCCAGGGGCAGGAGAGCCTGGTGGGCTGACATCTACGGAGTCACACAGAGTTGGACATGACTGAAATGACTTAGCAGCAGCAGCAGCAGTATGTAATCTAAAAGGAAATGAACCAACAGTTTGACAGTGGTAAACTCCAATTGCTTCCCAGGTAGCTCAGCTGGTCAAGAATCTTCCACAATGGAACAGATCCTGGTTGGATTCCTGGGTTGGAAAGATCTCCTGGAGAAGGGAATGGCTACCCACTTCAGTATTCTGGCCTAGATAATTCTATACAGTCCATGGGGTCACAAAGAGTCAGACATGACTGAGCAACTTTCACTTTCACTTTTCAAACTCCAATTAATCATATTGGACTAAAATTATAGTCAGAAAAATTATTTTAAATGTTCATTTAATTGAAGTCATATGAGGCATATCCCATAATGACTTAAATATTAAGAACTTTATATTAAATGCAACAGGTTGAACAATATTAAGGGTAAAAAACTCTATAAGTCAGAACCCTATTAATTCTAAGCCATGCTCTTTATCAGGAGTTAAAATTTTCTATTTTCAATTCATTTTCTTTTGAATTGAAGTGTCATAGTATGGTGAACTTTGTCCTTGAATTTGTGATGAAGAATTTCTAATTGAGCACTTCACAAAGTCAACTAAATTCTCAGTATTAATAATATAAATGTCCTAATGATAAAATAATTGTTACTTCCTGATTGAGTCAGATTTCTAATCATCACTATGTATGAATAAATAATTGAAGAAATTATTAGCTCATGGCAAAAAGTCTTACTGTAATTTTTATGTTTATAAAAATAAATGACAGCCAGCCACTAAATTTAGAAATTTGATTGATATGCACATTATAAACTAAAAATATAAGCACTTTGCAATTATATACTGCTTACATTGCCTCACAGCAGTGACTCAAAATTTTTTTTTCCTTAGAATTAAGTGATTTACTAGTAACTTTAACCTTATTTTTAATAGTCAATGCACATAGAAACAAATTTTTTGGTTTATTTCTATCAAATACTTTATAGCTTCATGATGCCACGACAGAATTGTTGGTTGCTGCTTGTTATATTAATACCATTAAAGAAAATGTCCCAGAGCTTCATATGCAGTCTTTTGTTTCTCTTCTTTTACACCCATTTCAAGAGTACATATAGAATGATGCAATTTATGTTTTATCTCATCTATATGTAGGTTCTTATAAGGCTTCATGGGCAAACCAACATACAACAACAAAATTAAAGTTTGACTGGCTTAACTTTACCATCTGTATTATTTTTTATCTTATACTCCATTTATTAGTTGTCTTTTTTTTAACAATTATTTTCAACAAGGGTGACATGAAAATTTGCATTGATGTAAATCTCAAATTAGAATTAAATTAGTACAAATTGTATCTGGGATAGAATTTAGAATTCTAAATTTGGTTTCAATATCAAAAAGTCTAAACAGAATGTCTTTTCACCTTTTTCTCTCTGTCTTTCTCTATCACACACATACACACACACACACACACACACACACACACACACACACACAGAAGAATGTGAAAGCTCATATAATTACACTTTCCTGGGCAAGGGCAGGTAAATATTTAATCAGAGGCTCAATTAATCTTATTTTTTCTAGCTTCCTCTAAAGCATAACGGTAAAATATTTGAAGTCCCTAGAAGAACTGTGGCATGTTTTGGTTCAAAGCCTTTGAATTGAACATTTTGACCTAAATGTCTTGTTTGTGCAGTTCTCCATTCTGTTAGGCCTTTGCTCACATGCTTGACTTCAGTGAGACCTTTTCTAGACATCCAATTTAATATATTGGCATTTTCCCTAGCCATACCTGTAACCTCCTTTTTCTGTGATTCCTATTAATAGCTGCTGACATACAACTTCCCAGACGACAAGAGTCCTTCACAGCTCTCATTTATTATCTGTCAGACAAGATTAGGGTGAGATGTAAGCTCTATGAAGGCATATCTCCTTGTCTCTTTGTGTAGGACTAAGCTTCTTTCCAAAAAGTTAGGAAAGTTTCAGCAAAGACAAGTCAGTCAGGCCAACTGGAATGGAAAAAAAAAAACAAACAAACAAACACAGATACACCCCTCCAAAAAAGGAAAAGTTTCTATAAAGGAAAAGCCTAGGTCCCATAAACTAACAGGGGACATTTCTCTTAATAATGGAGTAGTCAAAGCTAGCCTGACCTGTGATTGGAAGAAAGATGCAATTGATGAAAGCAGGACGAATTATGTGAAAAATAAACTAGCTTCCAATAATTTGTGTAATTAGTTAAATCTCTCAGTTATATCTGACTTTGTGTGACACCATGGACTGCAGCACGCCAAGCTTTACCATCACCAATACCTGGAGCTTGCACAAACTCATGTCCATTGAGTCGGTGATGCCATCAAGCCATCTCATCCTCTGTTGTTCCCTTCTCCTCCTGCCTTCAATCTTTCTCAGCATCAAGGTCTTTTCCAATGAGTCAGTTCTTCCCATCAGGTGGCCAAAGTGTTGGAGTTTCAATTTCAGCATCAGTCCTTTCAATGAATATTTAGGACTGATTTCCTTTAGAATGGACTGGTTTGATCTCTTTGCAGTGCAAAGGACTCTCAAGAGTCTTCCCCAATACCACATTTCAATTCTTCCACATTCAGTTTACTTTATGTTCCAACTCTCACATCCATACATGATTACTGGACAAAGTTTTGTTTGTTTTTTTTTTTAGCTTATTATCTTTTATTTATTTATTTATTTTTTTAGGTATCAAGAATCTCTTTTATTGATTATCAGAAACATTACAAACATCTAATATGAACAAATTGTAACATGACAGTGATTAGTTTGAACAATTAATACATTTCAGATATATTATTATACATATTTCAATGCTATTCTCCCCAGATTTGACTAGACAGAACTTTGTCAGAAAAGTAATGTCTCTGCTATTTCGTATGCTGTCTAGGTTGGTCCTGGCTTTTCTTCCAAGGAGAAAGCATCTTTTAATTTTATGTCCACTGTCATCATCTGAAGTAATTTTGGAGCCCCCAAAATAAAAGCTGTTACTGTTTCAATTATTTTACTGTCTATTTGTCATGAAGTGATGGGACGAGATGCCATGATCTTAGTTTTCTGAATGTTTAGTTTTAAGCCAACTTTTTCAGTCTCCTCATTTACTTTCATCAAGAGGCTCTTTAGTTCTTCTTCACTTTCTGCCATAAGGCTGGTGACATCTGCATATCTGATATTATTGATGTTTCTCTCGGCAATCTTGATTTCAGTTTGTGCTTCATCAAGCCCAACATTTTGCATGATGTACTCTGTATACAGGTTAAAAAGCAGGATGACAATATACAGCCTTGACAGACTCCTTTCCCAATTTGAAACCAGCACATTGTTCTGTGTCCAGTTCTAGCTGTTGCTTCCTGACCTGCATACAGATTTCTCAATAGGCAGATAAGGTGGTCTTGCATTTCCATCTCTTGAAGAATTTTCCACAGTTTATTGTGATCCACACAGCCAAAGGCATTGTCATATTCAATAAAACAGAAGTATATGTTTTTCTGGAACTCTTTTGCTTTGTCTATGATCCAACAGATGTTCGCAATTTGATCTTTGGTTACTCTGCCTTTTCTAAATCCAGCTTGAACATCTGGAAGGTCTCAGTTCATGTACTGTGGAATCCTAACTTGGAGAATTTTGATCATTGCTTTGCTAGTGTGTGAAATGAGTATAAATGTGCGGTAGTTTGTGCATTCTTTGGTATTGCCTTTCTCTGAGATTGGAGTGAAAATTGTCCTATTGAGTCCTTTAGTCACTGTTGAGTGTCCAAATTTGCTGGCATATTGAGTGCAAAATTTTAACAGCATCATTTTTAGAATTTGAAATAGCACAACAGGAATTCCATCACCTCTATCCATAGTTCTTTAGGCACTTTGTTAATCAAATCTAATCCTTTGAATCTATTTGTCACTTCCACTGTATAATTGTAAGGAATTTGATTTAGGCCATACCTGAATGGTCTCATGGTTTTCCCTATTTTCTTCAATTTAAGTGTGAATCTTGCATCATTGCAGATGGTGACTGCAGCCATGAAATTAAAAGACGCTTACTCCTTGGGAAAAAAGTTATGACCAACCTAGATAGCATATTCAAAAGCAGAAACATTACTTTGTCAACAAAGGTCCGTCTAGTCAAGGCTATGGTTTTTCCTGTGGTCATGTATGAATGTGAGAGTTGGACTGTGAAGAAGGCTGAGTGCCGAAGAATTGATGCTTTTGAACTGTGGTGTTGGAGAAGACTCTTAAGAGTCCCTTGGACTGCAAGGAGATCCAACCAGTCCATTCTGAAGAGATCAACCCTGGGATTTCTTTGGAAGGAATGATGCTAAAGCTGAAACTCCAGTAGTTTGGCCACCTCATGCTAAGAGTTGACTCATTGGAGAAGACTCTGATGCTGGGAGGGATTGGGGACAAGAGGAGAAGGGGATGACAGAGGATGAGATGGCTGATGGCATCACTGACCCAACAGACGTGAGTCTGAGTGACCTCTGGGAGTTGGTGATGGACAGGGAGGCCTGGCGTGCTGCGTTTCATGGGGTCGCGAAGAGTCGGAGACGACTGAGCGACTGATCTGATCTGATGATGAAAATAACATTTTTTTTGATGTTAGTTCTAGAAGGTCTTGTATATCATTATAGAACTGTTCAACTTCAGCTTCTTCAGCATTAGTGTTTGGAGCATAGACTTGGATTAATGTGATATTGAATGGTTTGCCTTGGAAATGAACAGAGATCATTCTGTCACTTTTGAGATTGTACTTAAGTACTGCATTTCAGACTCTTTTGTTGACTATGAGGGCTACTCCATTTCTTATTCTTCTTTACTTATTTATTTTTTTTAAATTTTATTTTATTTTTTAACTTTACAATATTGGATTGGTTTTTCCATATATCACAATGAATCCGCCACAGGTACACATGTGTTCCCCATGCTGAACCATCCTCTCCCCTCCCTCCCCATACCATCCCTCTGGGTCATCCCAGTGCACCAGCCCCAAGCATCAAATCTTGTAAGGAATTTTCCCCACAGTATTAGATGTAACAGTCATCTGAACTAAATTTGCCCATTCCTTTCCATTTAGTTCACTGATTCCTAAAATATCGATGTTCACTCTTGCTATCTCCTGTTTGACCACTTTCAATTTGCCCTGATTCATGGACCTAACATTCCATATCCCTATGCAATATTGCTTTTTACATCATTGGACTTTACTTCCATTACCAGTCACATACACAAATGAGCACTGTTTTCATTTTGGCTCTGTCTCTTCATTCTTTCTGCAGTTATTTCTCCACTCTTCTCCAGTAGTATATTGGGCAGCTACTGACCTGGGGAGTTTATCCTTCAGTGTCCTATCTTTTTTGCCTTTTCATACTGTACATGGGTTTCTCAAGGCAAGAATGCTGAAGTGGATTGCCATTCCCTTCTGCAGTGGACCACAGTTTGTCAGAACTCTCCACCATAGCCTGTCCATCTTGGATGGCCCTATATGGCATGGATCATAGTTTCATTGAGTTAGACAAGGCTGTGATCCATGTTATCAGTTTGGTTAGTGTTCTGTCATTGTGGTTTACATTCAGTATGTAAAATATCATAAAAGTCAATACATCAAAGAAAGAAACATTAGATAAGCTAAGTAAGTTATGAACATTCAAAATATTAGTTTACACAAATAAAAAATATCACAAAATTTAAAATTTGCGCTGTGCTCTGGTACTAATTCCAAAATAACAAAAAAGCTAAAACCACTTCTTATTGGCCCAAGAATCACATCCCTAGCTTTCAAAGATGCCTGTTGATTATTCCTTCCAACAGATAAACACACTAATATTTTCATTATCAGTTCTCAGAGATATTCTCATTTTTAAGGACTGGATGAGTGGTTGTCATAATTTATACCAAGACGTCCAGATATCTGTGGGAAATAACTTTTAAGGTCAAAAACAAGAGATCCCCAGAGGAACTAAATGTGATTTTGCACACTTGGGGGGTACTTATCAATATCTAGGGACCTTTTTGTTGTCATAAATATAGATTAAGACTTCTACTGATGTCTGCTATACAGAGGCCAGGTTTGCTGATTATCATCCTACAATGCACACAACAATCTCTTGAAGAAAGAAATGTCACGTCCAAAATACCTATTTTGCTGTAGTTGACATACCTGCCTCAGAGGGAGTTTAGGATGTGGAGAGTGGAAAATAATAAAACTTGTGCAGAGAAGAAACAGAAGCTTCATGAAAGATTCAGTAATCTCTAAATTAAAAAGAAAAACTTCTGTCTCACACTGCTGCTGCTGCTGTTGCTAAGTGGATTCAGTTATGTCCGACTCTGTGTGACCCCATAGACAGCAGCTCACCAGACTCCTCCGTTCCTAGGATTCTCCAGGGAAGAACAGTGGAGTGGGTTGCCATTTCCTTCTCCAATGCATGAAAGTGAAAAGTGAAAGTGAAGTCACTCAGTCATGTCCAACTCTTAGCGATGCCATAGACTGCAGCCTACCAGGCTCCTCTGTCCATGGGATTTTCCATGTCATTTCCTTCTCCATCTGTCTCACACTGGGAGATCCATAGCATATGATACATTCCAGATTGAAAGCCTTTTCCGTTGGAGTAGATTTGGTTAAGTCAAGATTGTTTTCCTACTATTTCCCTTCCTTTGTTGGGAACAAACTAGGTACTGTTGTTTCAGAAAGAGGAATATATACTCTTTATCAAAAATTCTGCTTCTCAGTTCTTCCATCTGCAATACTAAGATCCAATTTCTACTAACGGATATTTAGCTGAAAAGTTTGTAGCAGCTGTGTTAGTGCTGTAAGAAAGTTTTTTCTTCTTTGATTTTTAAGTACCAGGAGTGTGAGTAAGATTCCAGTAATGACCAGTAAAGGAAAAGAATCTTAAAAAAAAATCTAAAAAGATTTATGTACAATCAATCACTTTGCTGTGCACCTGAAACTAACACAATATTGTAAATCAACTACACTCCAATATTTTTAACTGAGTTAAAGTTGATATTAAAAATCATAAAAAAGCTAAATTAAAGAGACACTAACTGTTTGCAGTAGTTTTTCAAATGCCATTTAATTAGGATACACCTGTATTCTGTTGATCCATGTCTTCTACCTCAGAGGGTTTACTGTGCTCTTCTCACTTTCTTCACATCAGATCAGATCAGTCGCTCAGTCATGTCCGACTCTTTGCGACCCCATGAACCGCAGCATGCCAGGCCTCTTTAGGTATCTCTTTTTTAATTTTTAGAAGTATAGTTGATTTTCAATGTAGTCTTAATTTCTGCTGTGTGACAAGATATATAAACTTGTCACACAGCAGAAATAAGACCTAAATCAAATCCCTTATGATTATACAGTGGGAGTGATAAACAGATTTAAGGGCCTAGATCTGATAGATAGAGTGCCTGATGAACTATGGAATGAGGTTCGTGACATTGTACAGGAGACAGGGATCAAGACCATCCCCATGGAAAAAAATGCAAAAAAAGCAAAATGGCTGTCTGGGGAGGCCTTACAAATAGCTGTGAAAAGAAGAGAAGAAAAAAGCAAAGGAGAAAAGGAAAGATATAAACATCTGAATGCAGAGTTCCAATGAATAGCAAGAAGAGATAAGAAAGCCGTCTTCAGCAATCAATGCAAAGACATAGAGGAAAACTACAGGATGGGAAAGACTAGGGATCTCTTCAAGAAAATCAGAGATACCAAAGGAACATTTCATGCAAAGATGAGCTCAATAAAGGACAGAAAAGGTATGGACCTAACAGAAGCAAAAGATATTAAGAAGAGGTGGCAAGAATACACAGAAGAACTGCACAAAAAAGATCTTAATGACCCCGATAAACACGATGGGGTGATCACTCACTTAGAGCCAGGCATCCTGGAGTCTGAAGTCAAGTGAGTCTTAGGAAGCATCACTATGAACAAAGTTAGTGGAAGTGATGGAATTCCAGCTGAGCTATTTCAAGTCCTAAAAATGATGCTGTTAAAGTGCTGCACTGAATACACCAGCAAATTAAAAAAAACTCAGCAGTGGCTACAGGACTGGAAAAGATCAATTTTCATTCCAATCCCAAAGAAGGCAACACCAAGGGAAGTTAAAACTACATCATAATTGCACTCATTCCAGAAGCTAAGTTGCTTCAATCGTGTCCGACTCTGTGCAACCCCAGAGACGGCAGCCCACCAGGCTCCGCTGTTCCTGGGATTCTCCAGGCAAGAACACTGGAGTGGGTTGCCATTTGCTTCTCCAATGCATGAAAGTGAAAAGTGAAAGTGAAGTTGCTCAGTCATGTCTGACTCTTAGCCACCCCTTGGACTGCAGCCTACTAGGCTCCCATGTCCATGGGATTTTCCAGACAAGAGTACTAGAGTGGGGTGCCATTGCCTTCTCCAATGATCAAGCTAGATACCATATTAAAAAGCAGAGATATTACTTTGCCAACAAACATCTGTCTAGTCAAGGCTATGGTTTCTCCAGTGGTCATGCATGGATATGAGAGTTGGACCCTGAAGAACACTGAGCACCGAAGAATTGATGCTTTTGAACTGTGGTGTTGGAGAAGACTCTTGACAGCCCCTTGGAGTACAAGGAGGTCCAATAAGTCCATCCTAAAAGAGATCAATCCTGGGTGTTCACTGGAAGGACTGATGCTGAAGCTGAAACTCAAATACTTTGGTCACCTCCTGTGAAGAGCTGATTCATTTGAAAAGACCCTGATGCTGGGAAAGATTGAGGGCAGGAGAAGAAGGGGACGACAGAGAATGAGATGGTTGAATGGCATCACCTACTCAATGGACAAGGGGTTTGGGTGGACTCCGGGAGCTTTTGATGGACAGGGAGACCTGGTGTTCTATGGTTCATGGGGTCACAAAGGGTTGGACACGACTGAGCGACTGAACTGAACTGATATGTATATATGTATATATACATATATGACAAAGTCCTACTCTACATCACAGAAACTATAGTCAGTATCTTATGATAAACCATAGTGGAAAATTATATACATACATACATATGATTTATCATAGGACCTTGTCTTTTATCATTCTTATATATAATAGTTTGTATCCCAAACCTCAATCCATCCCTCTCACATCTCTCTTTCTCTTTGGAAGCCACAAGTCTTTACTTTTATGTTTTTGAGTCTGTTTCACAGATAAGTCCAACTGTGTCATATTTTAGATATTTTAAATTCCACATGTAAGTGATACTGTATAGTGTTTTTCTTTTCCTGACTTATTTCTCTTAGTATGATTAACTTTAAGTTAAACAGATTTCTTGATGGCTTCTGAGTCTGCTTCATTAGTCATATAATGTATCTTGCTGTTGTTCAAATTCTTGCCAGGGAAGATTCTTGACTCTTGTCTAAAATGATTTTTCACAGAGAATAGCAACCCCTCACTAGGTTTTAGATTTTAAGCCTTTTCATCAGTGTATGTTACTTCTTTATTTTAGTTCTTCAATATATGTTAATAATTTGAATCTCTGACAATATGCTTTGACTTAGAATAAATTTTTCTAAAAACAAAAAATATTTTCTAGATTTCACGTTTATACAATTTTCAAGAGGTTTTATTACTCTAATGTTGTTAATCACAAAAAGTGTTAGAAACTCTTTGATTATCAGATTCATATAGTATTATCTGGGTGCTCTTGACCTTGCTCTCATACACAGCAAATAATAACAAAGAAACAAATTATTTCAACTTAAGAAGATTAATAGAAATTAAAGTTACCACAAAGCTCCTATTATTTGTCAATACATTTGGATACAGGAAATTTATATGTGTTTCAAAAGTAGTCCTAGAACAAAAATTGAAATATTCAGAAATTAGTGTTTATGTCCATGACACATGCACATGCAGATGTAAATTAATTCATATAAAATGAGTAGTACTTTGTAATTAATCATAATCATATCAGTTAGTAGGAAAATTTGATAGATTTAAATGATGAATATATTCAAAATTTCTTCTCTCACACTTATAAAATATGACTTGACTTTATTTCATACTATTAACATATTATAAGAACAAGAATGGAGAAGTTATTAAGCATATACTTTATCATTTCCCTTTCTTATTTTCAGCAGAATTTTTGTTTCAAGTGAAACAGTAGATTAAAATAACTTTATCAGAAGTGACAGTTTAATTCATTTAAATTAGTGTAATTTCTATGGATGGTTGAAATGTTCATATTTAAAAGCAAATATAAACATGTTAAGTGCCTCAGATAAGCTAAAATCACTAATATATCTCCATTAATAGTCAAGTGAAAAATGAACAGAAAAAATTATGCTTGAAGACATCTTTACAGTTTAAAAGTTTCCTCTTGTCTTATATTTAGCTCTTTAATCCATTTTGAGTTTATTTTTGTGTATGGTGTTAGACAGTGTTCTAGTTTCATTCTTTTACAAGTGTTCAACCAGTTTTCCCAGCACCTCTTGTTAAAAAGATTGTCTTTAATCCATTGTATATTCTTGCCGCCTTTGTCAAAGATTAGGTGACCATATGTGCGTGGATTTATCTCTGGACTTTCTATTTTGTTCCATTGATCTATGTTTCTGTCTTTGTGCCAGTACCATACTGTCTTGATGACTGTAGCTTTATAGTAGAGCCTGAAGTCAGGCAGGTTGATTCCTCCAGTTCCGTTCTTCTTTCTCAAGATAGCTTTGGCTATTCGAGGTTTTTTGTATTTCCATACAAATTGAGAAATTATTTGTTCTAGCTCTGTGAATAATACTGTTGGTAGCTTGATGGGGATTGCATTGAATCTATAAATTGCTTTGGGTAGTATACTCATTTTCACTATATTGATTCTACCAATCCACGAACATGGTATATTCCTCCATCTATTAGTGTCCTCTTTAATTTCTTTCAGCAGTGTTTTATAGTTTTCTAAATATAGGTCTTTAGATTCTTTAGGAAGATATATTCCTAAGTATTTTATTGTTTTCATTGCAATGGTGAATGGAATTGTTTCCTTAATTTCTCTTTCTATTTTCTCGTTATTAGTGTACAGGAATGCAAGGGATTTCTGTGTGTTAATTTTATATCCTGCAACTTTACTGTATTCATTGATTAGTTCTAGTAATTTTCTGGTGGAATCTTTAGGGTTTTCTACGTAGAGGATCATGTCATCTGCAAACAGTGAGAGAACTGGAGCCTATTATACAGAGTGAAGTAAGCCAGAAAGAAAAACACAAATACAGTATACTAACGCATATATATGGAATTTAGAAAGATGGTAACAATCACCCTGCTTATGAGACAGCAAAAGAGACACTGATGTATAGAACAGACTTTTGGACTCTGGGACTGGGAGAGGGTGGGACGATTGGGGAGAATAGCATTGAAATATGTATAATATCATATTTGAAACGAGTCAGTCCAGGTACGATGCCCTATAACAGATGCCTGGGACTGGAGCACTGGGATGACCTGGAGGGATGGTGTGGGAGGGGGGAGGGAGGAGGGTTCAGGATGGGGAGCACGTGTATTCTGGTGGCGGATCCATCTCGATGTATAGTAAAAGTAATACAATATTGTAAAGTTAAGAAAAATTAAAATAATAATAATAATAATAAATAAATTAAAAAAAAAGTTTCCTCTTAAGAATCAAGGAGAAATCACGGGTGAAACTATTCTCTAAAGTGTACATGAAACTCATCTCATTATATTTTGGATCTTTAAGATAGTTACTTTCCTCCCAAAATGTTCATTTTAAAGAGTTAGTGCATATAGGTGTATCAGAAGTAGATGTTAAATAAACTGAAAGCATAAATTCCATGCATAGTTTCTGGGGATCCAAAGTACAGTTATCTAAATAAGAGCACCCAAAATATCCTTTGTCCTAAGCCCAAGAACTTATAACTTTCATCTTATATGGAAAAAGGGACTTTGGATATGTGACTGAGACAAGGATCTTAATATAAGGATAATATCCTTAATTATCCAGATGAAGCTAATTTAAACACAGAGATCCTTAAAAGAGGGCTACAGAGGGAGTCAGAAAGAATGAAGCCAAAGCAAAACAAAGGATGGAGCCAAAGCAAAAACAATACCCAATTGTGGATGTGACTGGTGATAGAAGCAACGTCTGATACTGTAAAGAGCAATATTGCATAGGAAGCTGGAATGTTAGGTCCATGAATCAAGGCAAATCGGAAGTAGTCAAACAGGATGTGGCAAGAGTGAACGTTGACATTCTAGGAATCAGTGAACTAAAATGGACTGGAATCAATTTAACTCAGATGACCATTATATCTTCTATTGCATTCAGGAATCCCTTAGAAGAAATGGAGTAGCCATCATGGTCAATGAAAGAGTCCAAAATGCAGTACTTGGATGCAATCTGAAAAATGACAGAATGATCTCTGTTCATTTCCAAGGCAAACCATTCAATATCACAGTAATTCAAGTGTATGCCCCAACCAGTAATGTTGAAGAAGCTGAAGTTGAACAGTAATGAAGACCTCTAAGAACTTTTAGAACTAACACCCAAAAAATATGTTATTTTCATTATAGGGGACTGTAATGCCAAAATAGGAAGTCAAGAAACACCTGGGGTAACAGGCAAATTTGGTCTTGGAATATGGAATGAAGCAGGGAAAAGGATAATAGAATGTTGCCAAGAGAATGCACTGGTCATAGCAAACACCCTCTTCCAACAACACAAGAGAAAAGTCTACACATGGACATCACCATATGCTCAACACCAAAATCAAATTGATTATAGTCTTTGCAGCCAAATATGGAGAAGCGCTATACAGTCAGCAACAAAAAGACCAGGAGCAGACTGTGTCTCAGATCGTGAACTCCTTATTGCCAAATTCAGACTTAAATTGAAGAAAGTAGGGAAAAACACTAGACCATTCAACTATGACTTAAATTGAATCCCTTATGATTATACAGTGGAAATGAGAAATAGATTTAAGGGCTTAGATCTGATAGATAGAGTGCCTGATGAACTATGGACAGAGGTTCATGACATTGTACAGGAGACAGGGATCAAGACCATCCCCATGGAAAAGAAATGCAAAAGAGTGAAATGACTGTCTGAGGAGGCCTTAAAAATAGCTGTGAAAAGAAGAGAAGTAAAAAGCAAAGAGGAAAAGGAAATATATAAGCATCTGAATGCAAAGTTCCAAAGAATAACAAGGAGAGAAAAGAAAGCTTTCCTCAGTGATCAAACAAAGAAATAGAGGAAAACAACAGAATGGGAAACACTAGGGATCTCTTCAAGAAAATAGAGATACCAACGGAAGATTTCATGCAAAGATAGGCTCGATAAAGGACAAAAATGGTATGGACCTAACAGAAGCAGAAGATATTAAAAAGAGGTGACAAGAATACACAAAAGAACTGTACAAAAAAGATCTTCACGACCCAGATAATCACAATGGTGTGATCACTCACCTAGAGTCAGACAGCCTGGAATGTGAAGTCAAGTGGGCCTTAGAAAGCATCACTATGAACAAAGCTAGTGGAGGTGATGGAATTCCAGTTGAGCTATTTCAAATCCTGAAAGATGATGCTGTGAAAGTGCTGCACGCAGTATGCCAGCAAATTTGGAAAACTCAGCAGTGGCCACAGGACTGGAAAAGGTCAGTTTTCATTCCAATCTCAAAGAAATGCAATGCCAAAGAATGCTCAAGCTACTGCAAAATTGCACTCATCTCACATGCTAGTAAAATAATGCTCAAAATTCTCCAAGCCAGGATTCAGCAATACATGAACTGTGAACTTCCTTATGTGTAAGCTGGTTTTAGAAAAGGCAGAGGAACCAGAGATCAAATTGCCAACATCCAATGGATCATGGGAAAAGCAAGAGAGCTCCAGGAAAAACCTCTATTTCTGCTTTATTGACTATGCCAAAGCCTTTGACTGTGTAGATCACAATAAACTGTGGAAAATTCTGAAAGAGATAGGAATACCAGACCACCTGACCTGCCTCTTGAGAAACCTGTATGCAGGTCAGGAAGCAACAATTAGAACTGGACATGGAACAACTGAATGGTTCCAAATAGGAAAAGGAGTTTGTCAAGGCTGTATATTGTCACCCTGTTTATTTAACTTCTATGCAGAGTACATCATGAGAAACGCTGGGCTGGAAGAAGCACAAGCTGGAATCAAAATTGCAGGGAGAAATATCAAGAACCTCAGATATGCAGATGACACCACCCTTATGGCAGAAAGTGAAGAGGGACTAAACAGCCTCTTGATGAAAGTGAAGGAGGAGAGTAAAATGTTGCCTTAAAGCTCAACTTTCAGAAAACTAAGATCATGATATCTGGTCCTATCACTTCCTGGGAAATAGATGGGAAACTATGGAAACATTCTCAGACTTAATTTTTTGGGGGGCTCCAAAATCACTAAAGATGGTGATTACAGCCATAAAATTAAAAGATGCTTACTCCTTGGAAGGGAAGTTATAACCTACCTAGATATCATATTCAAAAGCAGAAACATTACTTCACCAACAAAGGTCTGTCTAGTCAAGGTATGGTTTTCCAGTGGTCATGTATGGATGTGAGAATTGGATTGTGAAGAAAGCTGAGCACCGAAGAATTGATGCTTTTGAACTGTGGTGTTGGAGAAGGCTCTTGAGAGTCCCTTGGACTGCAAGGAGATCCAACCAGTTCATGCTAAAGGAGATCAGTCCTGAGTGTTCTTTGGAAGGGCTGATGCTGAAGCTGAAACTCCAATACTTTGGCCACCTCATGCCAAGATTTGACTCATTGGAAATGACTCTGATGCTGGGAGGGATTGGGGACAGGAGGAGAAGGGGACGGCAGATGATGAGATGGCTGGATGTCATCACCGACTCGATGCACATGAGTTTGTATGAACTCCGGGAGTTGGTGATGTAGGGAGGCCTGTTGTGCTGCAATTCATGGGATTGCAGACAACTCAGCTGAACTGAGAGGGAGAAAGGGACAGAGACAGTTACACGATGACAGACAGAAATTTAAGTGATAGTTTTGAAGATGCAGGAAAAATCCACAGGCCAAGATATAGATGACTACTGTGCTCAGTCAGTCAATCATGTCTGACTCTTTATGACCCCATGGCCCTTTAGCCCATCAGGATCTTCTGTCCATGGGATTTTCCAAGCAAGAATGTTAGAGTGGGTTGCCTTTCCTTTCTCTAGAGGATCTTCCTCATCAGGGATTAAAACTCCATCTCCTGCATTGCAGGAGGATTTTTTACCACTGAGCCAGCTGGGAAGCTCTAATAAATGGCCACTAGTTGTTGGAAAACATGGAAACAGTCTCCTCTTGTAACTGAAATTGAGCCTCTGTTCACCAGTGCTGAATAGAAGCCTGAAGACTGAGTTTTGGGAGAAGTAGTAAACTTAGTTTTATTTGCCACGCAAAAGGGGCCACAATGGGCTATGCTATTAAAACCATCCTGGAGGGAGTAATGAGTCTTATAGTGTTGAAGGAGATCCAACCAGTTCATGCTACATTCTCAGTACATGCTACTGAGTGTAATCAGTTCATGAACATTCTTTTGATTGGTAGGAGGTGAGATTACCAGCAGTCAGCATCATCAGTCCTCTTGTTCCAATGATTCTGGGATCTAAGTACTTGTGGGTAACAGACAATTAACTTCTTCCACCTAGAGTGGTTTCTGTATCTGCAGAAGAACTTCAACTACTTGGCTTAGAATATTATCTATAGTCCTTCAGGAAGAACTGAAAATCCTTGACTTCGTTTAATGACTGAGGTCTATTTTATTGACTATTTTTCTTTCTTTCTGCATTTTCTCAGTTCTCTAATTAAATTTATTTAATTTAAATTTATCAATTAAATTAAATTTATTATTTGACTAAAGTTTTTCTGCAGACAAAATTTAGGTGGAGGATATAGGTGGAGGTCTATTCTGGGAAAATCTCATAGAGTCGTGCATGGTTACATCCTCAGAGCTCTGCTAAAACTTGACTTGATCCTGGTAGGACAGATTTCAGATATCTGACCTTCAGAAAGATAAAGAAATATATGTTTTTAAACAACTAAGATTATAGTAATTTACTACAACAGAAACAGAAGATAAACACAGAGGGATTTCAAGAAAATTTATTTTAACACAAAAATAAATGTACTAGGTGAACTTGATTAGAAAACCTCTCTGAGCCACATCACTCAAAGTTCAGGTATATTAATTAGTGTCCATCTATGATGAAGAATCATTGTTTTCTCAGACTGTAAAGAAAGTAAGAGAGATAAAGGCAGATTCAGATGCTTAATTCATATTTAAGTAGATTGAGATATAGTATGTGTATATTCTATCTTCTTTTCTCAGCTCTTTATCATCATTTCTGACATAAATTTGTGATTGGGCAGAAAAGGGAATAAGAATTACAGGCAGATGATGGCCACTATAGAAATGTACTATAAATTGGAGTGTCAATGTTTGTTGATTGTTACCATTATATTTTGAATTGGTTTACTGTCAGAAAATCTGTTTATCTTTGTATCTGTTATGAGAACCAAGAAATGAATTTACTTCACTGATTGTCAATAACCAAATTTCCTCAGCCAGGTATCACCTGAATTCTAACTCCATTTATGTTTCTAGCTGGCCTTCACAAAATCAGTATGTCTTTTTTGCAAGCATTTCATCTCAACTTGCAAAATTCTGACAATGACTGAGACTCTTAAAATCAAGTGCAAAGTTTAATTACATAGTTGTACCCTAAAGGTGTGATATTACCTAATTAAATTTTCATGCAAAGAAAATTAAAATGACTCCTTCCAATTAAACAATAAATAAGGAAATGTAAAATAAGTTCCAGTTTAAAAAAAAAAAATTAGGTGCCTCTCTTATTCTTTTTTTTTAAATTTAAATTTATTTATTTTGATTGGAGGCTAATTACTTTACAATATTGTATTGGTTTTGCCATACATCAACATGAATCTGCCATGGTGTACACGTGTCTCCCCATCCTGAAGCCTGCTCCCACCTCCCTCCCATACCATCCCTCTGGTTCATCCCAGTGCACCAGCCCCAAGCATCCTGTATCCTGTATCTAACCTGGTCTGGTGATTCCATAACATTCTAGTAGGCCAATCACATACTTTTAATACACATTTTCAATTGCTTTAACAATGATGTTAAGAGCTCAGTGGTATCATCCAGGGTAAATGAGCTAAACTTCAAATGATTCTAATTGACCTAAAGGAGCATATTGTCTTGAATTTCCTCCTTTTATCCTAATATAAAAAGTAGATAAAAGAAACACCTGAAAGGAATATAGAGCTACCTAGAATCACCCCCAAATAGAATGCTGTCATAAAGAATTTTGGGATTTTTAATATGGTTCAATTTGGTCTCTTTTATAAGGACTAAGAGTTAGAATATGTCTTAAAATCATATCCAACAAGAAGTGGGCTATTTCAGCTCATGACAAGTTGACATATTTCAAAGCTTTATTCATTTTGCATTTCAGTACTATTAACCTAGCACATCTACAGTTGTTTTCAAATTAAAAGTTAATCAAATACATATATTTATCTTTTGGGGAATATTTTTTTATTTTTAAGTTTATTTATTTTAATTGGAGAATGCATATATTTATTTTAAAATATTTTTCATGTGATAAGGCTGTCTAACCACTTTAAAACTGTATTTATAAATAATACAATTTAATCAAATTTCTAGAGCTAGAATGTTTGCTTTTGAAAGACTGCCTCAAAACGTCCAGTGTAGCTTTAAAAAAAGTAAAAGTAAAACCATTTAGTTGATTATATTTTGAGTCAAAATCAGAGGAAAATCATGTCACCCCAATGGCAATTTATTAGAAGGAATACCCAATAGTTGCAGAGGTTTATATAGACAAAATCATTATTCACATGATGTTATAAAAATTATTTAAATAATTGACTAATAAAGTCCATTTAAATTTTTCATAATTTGGGAAAACAAGTTTAATTCTTAAGTTTCTGGGCATAAAAACAGAAATCAGTGAGATAAAGACTGATTATTCAAAAATATTACTGGTCTTTTAGGAAAATATATTCATTTAAATATATATATTAAGAGATGGAAAAGATACTTAGCAGAAATAATATATTTGTGGTAGTAACTACTACTACTAAGTCACTTCAGTCGTGTCCGACTCTGTGCGACCCCATAGACAGCAGCCATCCAGGCTCCTCCATCCATGGGATTTTCCAGGCAGGAGTACTGGAGTGGGGTGCCATTGCCTTCTCCAATGCAATGCAAAAATAGGTAAGCTGGAATAGCAAAATGCTAAACAAACAAACAAACTTGATTTTTTATTAAAGCAGGTGAATGATTACATATTAACTAAGTTTTCAACTACTTGCTGCTGCTGCCAAGTCGCTCCAGTCGTGTCCAACTCTGTGCGACCCCATGTCTGTCTGGCAGCCCGCCAGGCTCTGCCCGCCTTGGGATTCTCCAGGCACGAACACTGGAGTGGGTTGCCATTTCCTTCTCCAATGCATGAAAGTGAAATGTGAAAGTGAAGTCGTTCAGTTGTGTCTGACTCTTTGCGACCTCATGGACTGCAGCCTACCAGGCTCCTCCGTTCACGGGATTTTCCAGGCAAGAGTACTGGAGTGGGTTGCCATTGCCTTCTCCGTTTCAACTACTTAAGCAAATAAAAAAGGATATTTCAGCCACTCAGCCTGTTAAGGATGCAGTCTTCCTGGCATGGTAATACTATCAGAAAGATTTGACTTTACATGAAAATCAGTGTCAGTTAGAAATTGAAAGTGCTGTGGAAACAAAAATATATTTTTAGAAAAGTTGAGAGATTGTTCTTTCACTAGAAAAGGTGAAACTTAGCTATAGCAAAACAAACAAACACTGAGTAAATGTTATCTAGAAAAATAAAACTGAAACTACTTAATAAATTAATTATTTTATTTAATGGCATTCCCTATTGCAAGAAGTTTGTACTAGAAATTTGAATAAGGATGCTGGATTTCCAAACTCATTTATTTGATCAAATGTAAGACAAATGAATGTTATCTAGTCTGTGAAAAAAAAAAAAAAAAAGGGGGGGGAGATATCCACTTAAAAAGGGAAGAGTTTTAAGATTATTGTAAATGGTAAGGGTAATCATTTCTCCTCTCTCTAAGATTATTAAATATCTTTCTGAAACTGAGTAATTTGGCATTCAAGGACACAAAATGTATGACACAACCACTGGGTTTAGTATCATGGCAAAGACATTTGTGGGGCTTCCCATCTGGCTCAGGTGGTAAAGAATCTGCCTACAACACAGGAGTCCGCCTGCAATGCAGGAGACCCAGGTTCAATTCCTAGATCTAGAAGATCCCCTGAAGAAGAAAATGGAAATCCACTCTAGTATTCTTACCTGGAAAATCCCATGGACAGAGGAACCTGGCAGGCTACAGTCCACAGGTTTGCAAGAGTTGGACACTACTTAGTGACTAAACCACCACCACCAAAGACATTTTTAAACTGGCAGATGGAAGTTGATTTAGAAGTGAACAGTCATACCTATTTAATACTTTGAGATTAATTTGATTCACTGTTTGAATAAAAAAGAGTAACCCTATTCTTTGAAGATTTCCCATGCCTTTTCTAATTTTCCTTATTTATTTAAAGCAATGGTAGGAGTTTAACAATAAGCATTGTATTAAAGAAACAGAAACAAAGTCTGTTAAATGAATAAATACAAAAGTCAATTGGAAGATATTATGCTTCATTCATACTTATTTAAATAATTGATATGGAATAATGTTAACAAAATTCATACATTATACATTTATACATTAAAGTTTTTGACATGTATAAATTAAAAAAAAATTAATGTATAAAATTGAGGCTTTATAAATTTTAACAAAATGTATTCATTAGCTGTTTGGACCACAATCAATTGTGGAAAATTCATAAAGAGGTGGGAATACCAGACCACCTTAACCGTCTCCTGAGAAACCTGTACACATTTCAAGAAGCAACAGTTAGAAGCTGACATGAAAAAACAAACTGGTTGAAAATTGGGAAAGGAGCATATCAAGGCTGCATATTGTCACCTTGCTGAATTTAGAGTATATCTTGTGAAATGCCAAATTGGGTGAATCATAATCTAGAATCAAAATTTCCAGGAGAAATAACAATAGTCTCAGATTTGCAAATGACCCCACTCTATTGGCAGAAATTGAAGAGGAACTAAAGAGCCTCTTGATGAAGGGGAAACCAGAGAGTAATCAAGCTGGCTTAAAACTCAAGCCTCTAATTAAAATTAATTAATTAATTTTAAAAAACAGCATTAAGGAAAACAACAACAAAAGACCATGGCATCCAATCCATTACTTCATGGCAAATAAATGGGAAAAAATAGAAACAGTGACAGATTTTACTTTCTTGGACTCCAAAATCACTGTGGATGATGACTTTAGCCATGAAGTTAAAAGATGCTTTCTCCTTGGAAGGAAAGCTATGGCAAACCTAGACTCTGTATTAAAAAACAAAGACATTACTTTGGCAACAAATGTCTGTATAGTCAAAGTTATACAAAGTTCCAATAGTCACATATGGATGTGAGAATTGGACCATAAAGAAGGTTGAGCACTAAAGAACTGATGGTTTGAAACTGTGGCCCTAGAGAGGACTTTTGAGAGTCCCTTGAACTGCAAGGAAAACAAATTGGTCAATTGTAAAGGATATCAACTTGGATATTCCTTGGAAGGACTGATGCTAAAGATGAAGCTTTAATTCTTTGGCCACCTGATGCAAAGAGTTGACTCATTGGAAAAGACACTAATGCTGGGAAGATTGAAGAAGGAAAGAAGAGAAGGGGGCAACAGAGGATGAGGTGATTTGGTAGCATCACCAACTCAATAGATACATGTTTTGAGCAAATTCTGGGAGATAGTGAGAGACAGGGAAGCCTGGTGTGCTGCAGTCCATGGGGTTGCAAAAAGTCAGACATGACTGAGTGGCTGAACTGAAACAACTGTAAAGTGAAATTATATGTTTACAATATGTGTATATTAAATTTATATTTATACATTTAATAAATATACATTTATTTAATTTATTATATGTGTATATATATACTATTTATGTGTTAGATTTTTCTTAACTCTCAAATAGGAATTTTTATGGCTTTATGGACATATAATTGACATGTAGCATTGTACAGATTTAATACGTACAACACAATGATTTGATACATGTATATGCAAGTATACCTCTGGGGTTTAATAAATTTGTTTCCAAACCACTGAAGTAAATCTGAATATGGCAATACAGCAAGTTCCACAGATTTGGGGGGGATTTTCAGTATATATAAAATTTATATTTATACTGTACCAAAGTCTATTAAGTGTGTAATAGTGTTATGTCTAAAACAATTGTGAATAGTTTAGTGAGGAAATACTTTATTGCTAAAAATGCTATCATCTGAGCCTTCATCAAAATGTAATATTTTGGCAATAGTAACATTAAATATTATTTTTAATATAAATTTATTTATTTCAACTGGAGGCTAATTACTTTACAATATTGTATTGTTTTTTGACATACATCAACATTATTGATCTTAGAGTACAATAAGAAATATAATAATGATGAACAAGTTTGGAATATTGATAGAATTACCAAATTGTGACACGAGGACTGGAAGTGTGTTAATGCTGTTGGAGAAATGGTATTAATAGACTTGACCAATTCAGGTTTGCCACTAATCATCAATTTATGAAAAACATACATCTGTGAAGAGATGATTCATTGGAAAAGACTCTAATGCTGGGAAAGATTGAGGGCAGGAGGAGAAGGGGATGACAGGGGATGACATGGTTGGTTGGCATCATTGACTCACTGGACATGGGTTTGGGTGGACCCAGAGAGTTGGTGATGGACAGGGAGGCCTGGTGTGCTGTGATTCACAGGGTCGCAAAGACTCGGACATGACTGAACTACTGAACTGAACTGAACTGATACATCTGTGAAGCATAGTAAAGTGCAGTATACAAGGAGTACATGTATTATCAAACAATTTCCATAATAATGTTAGTTAGTACCTTCATCAGCTCACATATTCACAAGTTTTGTGTGTGGTGAGAACTTTGAAGACCAACTCACTTAGCAACTTTCAAATATACAGTAGAATATTGGTGACTATATTCAGCATAATGATAGTAATGTGCATTACATAAGTACATCTCCAGAACTTATGTATATTGTAACTGGAATTTTGTTTCTCTTGACCACTTTAATCCATTTCCCTCTCCCTATACTAGGAAATCAACACTAACCAGGAAATTCGCACCTCTGAGTTGTTTTTTTTTTTTTTTTTTTTCATTTAGATTCCCCATCTAAGTTAGCTCATAGAGTATTCATCTTTTTTCGTTTGACATATTTCACTTAAAAAATGCCTTCAGGTTCATCCATGTTGCTGTGTATAGCAGGATTTTCTTCACTTTTGTGGTGAAATAATATACATGCCTTATTAATGCTAATCTATAATATTGTTATACAGAGTATGTTATAAATGTTATATCACATATAATGCATATTCTTGTTTATCTCATATATAATAAATATTCTACTAGTATGTTGTATATCATATATAAGTATCTTAATTGCAATATACAAGTTATATATTATATATAAATTATAGCATATTGTAATATTGTATAATTAATATTGACATAATATCACGTTCTAGATTAACATAATTATATACACGATTATTTAGAGTACAGTACACTATAGTATCATAAATATATGATACAGTATAATACATATTATATGTAAGATATATCTTATGTCTTATATATCATATATAATGATATATATTATATTGCACATAAAATATTTATAAAATATTCACATAAAATTCATATATAATTATATACTTTAGTGATGTATGCAATTATAAATAATGTATATGGCATACAAATATATACACATATATTATACAAAATATTTTATCATATTTTATATGATACATTTATCATCCTTTTAATTACATAATGTATCTAAGTTACACATGGTTTACATATATTACATTATTTTATATAGTATAGACTACATATATTACATTAGTTTAGTTCAGTTGCTCAGTCTTATCCAACTCACCGCGATTTCATGGACTATAGAACGCCAGGTTTCCCTGTCCATCATCAACTCCAGAGCCTACTCAATCTCATGTCCAATGAATTGGTGATGCCATCCAACCATTTCATCCTCTGATGTCCCCTTTTCTGCCTTCAATCTTTCTCAGCATCAGGATCTTTTCCAGTGAGTCATTACTTTGCATCAGGTGGCCTAAGTATTGGAGTTTCAGCTTCAGCCATCAGTCCTTCCAATGGATATTCAGGACTGATTTCCTTTAGGATTGACAGGTTTGATCTTGCAATCCAAGGGACTCTCAAGAGTCTTCTCCAGCACCACAGTTCAAAAGCATGACTTCTTCAGCGCTCAGCTTTCTTTATAGGCCATCTCTCTCATCCATACATGACTACTGGAAAAGCCATAGCTTTGACTAGTCGAACATCGTTGGCAAAGTAATGTCTCTGCTTTGTAATATGCTGTCTAGGTTGGTCATAGCTTTTCTTCCAAGGAGCAAGTGTCTTTTAATTTCATGGCTGCAGTCATCATCTCCAGTGATTTTGCAATCCCCCTCCCCCCCCGCGCCGAAAAAAAAAACCAAAAAAATGAAAAAACAGAGCTTGAATCAAGATGGCCAGGAGAAATCTCAATAACCTCAGTTATGCAGATGACATCACATTTATGGCAGATAGTGAAGAACAAAAGAGCCTCTTGATGAAAGTGAAAGAGAAGAGTGAAAAATTTGGCTTAAAACTTAACATTCAAAAAACCAAGATCATAGAATCACTTCATGGCAAATAGATGGAAAAAAAAATGGAAACATATATATATATATATATATATATATTAAATATACTGTGTTATACATATTGTATTACATATGCCTGCACAGTCTTGTTTGCCTCTTTGCAACACTATGGACTGTAGCACACTCGGATCTTCTGCCCATGGGATTTTCCATGCAAGAATATGGTCGTCTGTTGTCATTTCCTCCTCTGGGAGATCTTTGAGACATAGGATCAAACCCACATTTCCTGTGTGTCCTGCATTGGCAGGCAGACTCTTTACCACTGATCCACCTGAGAAGCCCTAATAGTAAAATCATTATTTGTAAAACATAAAATATTATATAATTATTATATATGACTGTGGTATATAACCATTATATATATCATTATATACTTAAAATATAGAATAACTAATAATATACAATTATATGTGTATCAGTAGTACATATATATAATATATATTATTAAATATTATTTAGGCTTTCCTCATGTCGCAAATGGTAAAGAATCTGCCTGCTATGCAGGAGACCCAATATATATTCTTTATATATATTGATATATAACACAATTATATAATATATAATACATAATATATAGTGTTAATTAGTAATATACAATATATTAATATACTTTTGTATTATGCATCATATTAAAATTTGTGACATAATTTTATCATGTGGCACATATATAATATTTATCATATATTTATTATTACTGATGTGTGCAATAATATATAATATGTATCATATATAGTCTTTGTTTTTGAGTAATAGCGGACACTTAGTTTGCTTCCATGTGTTTGCTGTTGTTAATAATGCTGCAATGGACATCAGTGTGCATATATCTCCATGAGATATAGTATCTTTCATTTCCTTTGTATATATACCAAGAAATGATATTGCGTGAAAACAAAGTAGCTCTATTATTCAGGTTTTTTTTTTTTTTAGGAATGTCCATATTGTTTTCATAGTGAATATACAAGTTTACATTTCCATCATCAAGTGCCCCCTTTTCTTCATGTCCTCACAGACACATAATCTTACTGTGTTTTTTATTTACTTTTCCCTGGTGATTATTGATGCTGTAAAGCCTTTTTATTTACCTAATGCCAAAGAATGCTCAAACTACCGAACAATTGCACTCATCTCACACGCTAGTAAAGTAATGCTCAAAATTCTCCAAGCCAGGCTTCAGCAATATGTGAACTGTGAATTTCCTGATGTTCAAGCTGGTTTTAGAAAAGGCAGAGGAACCAGAGATCAAATTGCCAACATCCACTGGATCATGGAAAAAGCAAGAGAGTTCCAGAAAAACATCTATTTCTGCTTTATTGACTATGCCAAAGCCTTTGACTGCGTGGATCACAATAAACTATGGAAAATTCTGAAAGAGATGGGAATACCAGACCACCTGATCTGCCTCTTGAGAAATCTGTATGCAGGTCAGGAAGCAACAGTTAGAACTGGTCATGGAACTACAGACTGGTTCCAAATAGGAAAAGGAGTACGTCAAGGCTGCATATTGTCACCATGTTTATTTAACTTATATGCAGAGTACATCATGAGAAGTGCTGGACTGGAAGAAACACAAGTTGGAATCAAGATTGCTGGGAGAAATATCAATAACCTCAGATATGCAGATGACACCACTCTTATGGCAGAAAGTGAAGAGGGGCTAAAAAGCCTCTTGATGAAAGTGAAAGTGGAGAGTGAAAAGGTTGGCTTAAAGCTCAACATTCAGAAAACGAAGATCATGGCATCTGGTCCCATCACTGCATGGGAAATAGAAGGGGAAACAGTGGAAACAGTGTCAGACTTTGTTTTTCTGGGCTCCAAAATCACTGCAGATGGTGACTGCAGCCATGAAATTAAAAGGCGCTTACTCCTTGGAAGGAAAGTTATGACCAACCTAGATAGCATATACAAAAGCAGAGACATTACTTTACCAACAAAGGTTTGCCTAGTCAAGGCTATGGTCTTTCCTGTGGTCATGTATGGATGTGAGAGCTGGACTGTGAAGAAGGCTGAGCGCCGAAGAATTGATGCTTTTGAACTGTGGTGTTGCAGAAGACTCTTGAGAGTCCCTTGGACTGCAAGAAGATCCAACCAGTCCATTCTGAAGGAGATCAGCCCTGTGATTTCTTTAGGAGGAATGATGCTAAAGCTGAAACTCCAGTATTTTGGCCACCTCATGCGAAGAGTTGACTCATTGGAGAAGACTCTGATGCTGGGAGGGATTGAGGGCAGGAGGAGAAGGGGACGACAGAGGATGAGATGGCTGGATGGCATCACTGACTTGATGGGTGTGAGTCTGGGTGACCTCCGGGAGCTGGTGATGGACAGGGAGGCCTGGGGTGCTATGGTTCATGGGGTCGCAAAGAGTTGGACACGACTGAGCGACTGATCTGATCTGAATAGTCATTTGAGTATTATCTTCGAAAAAAATGCCTATTTATTTTTCTCTTTTTAAAATTTCATTTCATTTCTAGATATATGGGTTCTTTATATATTTTGGATATTAGCCTTTTTTCAATTATGTGGTTTGCAAACATTTTCTCCCATTCCAGAAGATGTCCTTTCTTTATGTATGATGAATATTTGCTGTACAGAAGCTCTTTCATCTGATGGACCTCAGTTGTTTATTCTTACTTGTATTTTTTTTTTTTAATGGTTCATTTGGGATCATATATATGAAATCATTGCCATGACCAATATCAAATACATTTTTATCAATATTTTCTTCTAGCAGTTTTGTTTGTTGTTTTAGGTCATACTTAAATCTTTATGTAATTCAGGTTAAATTTTTTGAATGGTAATGTATAGGGGCCTAGTTCCATTCATGTGCAGATGAATATCCAGTTTTCCAAATGATTTACTGAAGAGACTATCTTTCCTGCCTGAATAGTCTTACCTCCCTTGTCAACTATTAGTGGACCATATATGGATGGGCTAATTTCTTGACTCTCAATTTTTTTCCAGTGTCCTGTCTGTTTTTAAAACAGTACCACTCTATTTTGAGTACTATGCTTTTGTAGTATAGTCTGAAATCAGGAACTGTTATGCTTTCGGCTTCATTCTTTCTCAGGCTTGCTTGGACTATTTGGGATCCTTTGTTTTTCACTACAAATTTTAGGACAATTTTTTCTATTTCTACAAAAACATGACAATAAACCCTTGAAATCTTCATAGAGATTTCATTGACTCCATAGATAGCTTTGGGTAGTATGGGCATTTTAGCAGTGCTTATTCTCCAATCCATGAGCACAGGTTTTATTTCCATTTACTTGCATAGTTCAATATTTCTCTAATCGTTGACTTATAGTTTGCTGCATACAGATCTATGATTTTGATTAAACTTATTGTTAAATATGTTATTATTATAAATGTGATTGTTTTTATTTATGATAATTTATTGTTAGTGTACAGAAGCATGGGTTTTTGTATGCTGATTTTGTGTCCTGTAACTTTATTACATTTGATTATTATTTCTAATGGTATTTTGGTGGAGTCCTTAGGATTTTCCTTATATAAAATCATGTCACCGGCAAACAGACACAATTTTCCTTTCCAATTTGGGAGAGTCCAATAATTTCTTTTTACTGCAAAATTTCTCTACTTAGAACTCTGAGTAGTATGTTGAATAAGAGTATTGAAATTCAACATACTTTTCTTGCTTCTGATCTTAGAGAAAAGCTTTTAGCCTTTGATTATTGAGTATGTTAGCTGTATGCTCATCATATATGGCTTTTATTATGTTAAGATGCATTTCTTCTGCACACAGTTTTTGAGAGTTTTTACCATAAATGAATGCTGAATTTTGACAAATTCATTTTTATGCATCTTTTGAGATGATCATGTTAGTGTTGTCTCTGATTCTGTTAATGTACTATATCACATTTATTGATTTACATACATTAAACTATTTTTATATCCCAGGGTTTATTCCCACTTGATTATGGTATATAATCTTCTAATGTGCTTTTGAATTTGGTGTGCTAAAAATTTGTTGATAATTTTTGCATCTATGTAGCATCCTTGTTTGTTTTTTGGTATCAGGGTAACACTGGTAACATAAAATAATATTAAGAGGATTCTACTCTCTTCTTTTTGTATGTAAGTTTGATAAGGCCTGGTATTATTTCTTTTTGTTTGGTAGAATGTGAAGCCATCTAGCTTTGAAAATTTATTTTTGGAAAGTTTTTAATTGCTCACTCAAAGTCCTTACTATTTATTTTTTTTTCTGTTTATATTTTTTAATTATTCATGATTCCTTCTTGGTCAGTTGTATGTGTTTAGCTATTTATCCATTTTGGTTTATTCTATGTCCTTCAGTTTGTTCACATACTACTATACAATATAGTAGTCTCCTATGATTTTTTGTTTGCATCCATTTTTTAAAATTTTATTTTATTTAACTTTACAATATTGTATTGGTTTTGCCATATATCAAAATGAATCTGTCATAGGTATACAAGTGTTCCCCATCCTGAACCCTCCTCCCTCTTCCCTCCCTATACCATCCCTCTGGATCATCCCAGTGCACCAGCCCCAAGCATCCAGTATCGTGTATCAGACCTGGACTGGCGACTCATTTAGTATATGATATTATACATGTTTCAATGCCATTCTCCTAAATCATCCCACCCTCTCCCTCTCCCACAGAGTCCAAAAGACTGTTCTATACATCAGTGTCTCTTTTGCTGTCTCATATACAGGATTATTGTTACCATCTTTCTACATTCCATATTATGTATCCATTTTATTTGCATCCATTTTTTATTGGGCTTCCCTTGTGGCTCAGCTAGTAAAGAATTTGCCTGCAATACCGAAGACTTGGGTTCAATCCCTAGGTTGGGTAGATCCCCTGGAGAAGGGAAAGTCTACCCACTCCAGTATTCTGGCCTGGAGAATTTCATTATGTTCTATAACATAATAGTCCATAGGGTTACAAAGAGTTGTACATGACTGAGTGACTTTCACTTTCATTTTATTTACATTTGTAGCTTTTCTTTTTTCATTTATAATTTAATTTATTTGAGTCTTTTTTTTTTTTTTTTTTTGTAATGTTTTGGTTGATATGTCTAAAAGTTAATGACTTTGCTTGTTTATTTAAAACATGATATCTTAATATTGTTCTAACAATATTTTTTAGTTTCTTGATTTTCTATTTTATTTATACTTCATAATCTTTATTATTTTTTTTTTCTTCTGTTAGCTTTGTTCTTATTTCACTATTTTATAGTTCCTTAAGGCATAAAATTAGGTTGTTTACTTCAGATCCTTTTCTTGACTTATGTGTTTATTGCTATACACTTCCCACTTAGAACTGTTCTTGCACCATCCCATAAGTTTTGGTATACTGTGTTTCTATTTTCATTTATTTCAGGCTTTTAAAAATGTGCCTTTTGATATCTACTTATGATCCATTAGTTGTTGAAGAGTGTGACGTTTAATGTCAATATAAAGATGGCAACAATAACCCTGTATACAAGACAACACAAGAGACACTGATGTATAGAACAGTCTTTTGGACTCTGGGAGATGGAGAGGGTGGGATGATTTGGGAGAATGTCATTGAAATAAGTATAATATCATATATGAAACGAGTCGCCAGCCCAGGTTCGATGTCTGATACCAGATGCCTGGGACTGGTGCACTGGGACAACCCAGAGGGATGGGATGGGGAGGGAGGAGGGAGGAGGGTCCAGGATGGGGAACACATGTATACCTGTGGCAGATTCATTTTGATACATGGCAAAACCAATACAATATTGTAAAGTTAAATAAAATAAAAATAAAATTTAAATATATATATATATGTGGAAAATGGCTTTTTTTTTTCTTTCTCATGTTACTAATTCTAGTTTTGTGTCTTTATACTCAAAAAATCTTTGGTATAATTTTGTTTGAAAACACTGAAACTTGTTTTGTAGTCTAACATATGATCTACCACAGAAAATGTTTCATGTGCATTTTGAAGAGTGTTTCTGCCATTCAGGAATGTTATGTAGGTGTTTGATACATCCAATTGATTTTGGTGTTCAAATCTTACGTTTCCTTACAGATTTTGTATCTGGATCTATCCACTGTTGACAATGGGCTGTTAAAGTATCCAAGTCTTATTGTATTTCTATTTATTTCTCCTTTTAGTTATTTTTATACTTTCTTTATATATTTACTCCAGTGTTCAGTGAAGAAATATTTATGAATGCTATGTTTCATAATGATTTGATTCAATATTATATAAAGTTTGATTTCGGACCAATTTTTATTTAAACTCTATTTTGTTTGACATAAGCATAGCTATCCTTTCTTTCTTTTGATTACTATTTGCTTGAAATATTTATTCCCAATCCTCCCCCTCAGTGTTTGTCTGTCCTAAAAGCTAAAGTGAGTTTCCTGCAGGAAAATCATATCATTGGATATTTTCAATTTTTTTCTGTGTATTTATCACTGCATTTTCAAAATCATTATTTTTTAAAAGTACTTGGAATAAGACATTTTACATATAAATTAGATGTGAGAGAGGGAGAAGGTGGGATGATTTGGGAGAATGGCATTGAAACATGTATAATATCATATATGAAACGAGTCCCCAGTCCAGGTTCGATGCATGATACTGGATGCTTGGGGCTGAGGCACTGGCACGACCCAGAGGGATGGTATGGGGAGGGAGGAGGGTTCAGGATGGGAAACACGTGTATACCTGTGGCAGATTCATTTTGATATATGGCAAAACCAATACGATATTGTAAAGTTAAAAAAGAAGAAGAAAAAAAAAAGCTTTGAGGGCAGTGACTTCATAGCGCAAGTCTGCAAAAAAATAAAATAAAAAATTAGATGTCAATAGAATTCTTTAGTACTAGCTCAAGAAGATTGAGTAAAAAGAAATGGTACTATAAGAAGAGGGTGTGATGAAAACAATACAATTTCAGATTCATATGATTTTAGTGACAATGTGTCTTTCACTTCAGTTCAGTCGCTCAGTAGTGTCTGACTTTTGGCAACCCCATGAATCTCAGGGCTCCCTGTCGATCACCAACTCCTGGAGTTCACTCAAACTCATGTCCATCCAGTAGGTGATGCCATCCAGCCATCTCATCCTCTGTCATCCCCTTCTCCTCCTGTCCCCAATCCCTCCCAGGATCAGAGTCTTTTCCAATGAATCAACTCTTCGCATGAGGTGGCAAAAGTACTCGAGTTTCAGCTTTAGCATCATTCCTTCCAAAGAACACCCAGGACTGATCTCCTTTAGAATGGACTGGATGGATCTCCTTGCAGTCCAAGGGACTCTCAAGAGTCTTCTCCAACATCAAAGTTGAAAAGTATTAATTCTTTGGTGCACAACTTTCTTCACAGTCCAACTTTCACATCCATACATGACAACTGAAAATGGCCATGACTAGTCAGACCATTGTTGGTAAAGTATTATCTCTGCATTTGAATATGCTATCTAAGTTGGTCATAACTTTCTTTCCAAGGAGTAAGCATCTTTTAATTTCATGGCTGCAATTACCATCTGCAATGATTTTGGAGCCCTAAAAAATAATGTCTGAAACTGTTTCCACTGTTTCCCCATCTATTTCCCATGAAGAGATGGGACCAGATGCCATGATCTTCATTTTCTGAATGTTGATCTTTAAGCCAACTTTTACACTCTCCTCATTCACTTCCATCAAGAGACTTTAGTTCCTCTTCACTTTCTGCCATAAGGGTGGTGTCATCTGCATATCTGAGGTTATTGATATTTCTCCTGGCAATCACAATTCCAGCTTGTGCTTCTTCCAGCCCAGTGTTTCTCATGATATACTCTACATAAAAGTTAAATAAGCTGGGTGAAAATATGCAGCCTTTACGTACTCCTTTTCCTATTTGGAACCAGTCTGTTATTCCATGTCCAGTTTAAACTGTTGCTTCCTGACCAGCATACAAGTTTCTCAAGAGGCAGGTCAAGTGGTCTGGTATCTCATCTCTTGAAGAATTTTCCACAGTTTATTGTGATCCACAAAGTCAAAGGCTTTTGCATAGTCAATAAAGCAGAAATAGATGTTTCTCTGGAACTCTCTTGCTTTTTTCGATGATCCAGAGGATGTTGGCATTTTGATCTCTGATTCCTCTGACTTTTCTAAAACCAACTATAACATTTGGAAGTTCATGGTTCACATATTGCTGAAGCCTGGCTTGGAGAATTTTGAGTATTACTTTACTAGTGGGTGAGATGAGTGCAATTTTGCAGTAGCTTGAGCATTCTTTGGCATTGCCTTTCTTTGGGATTGGAATGAAAACTGCCCTTTTCCAGTCCTGTGGCCACTGCTGAGTTTTCCAAATTTGCTGGCATATTGAGTGCAGCACTTTCACAGCATCATCTTTCAGGATTTGAAATAGCTCAACTGGAATTCCATCACCTCCACTAACTTTGTTCATAGTGATGCTTTCTAAAGCCCTCTTGACTTCACATTGCAGGATGTCTGGCTCTAGGTGAATGATCACACCATCATGATTATCTGGGTCGTGAAGATCTTTTTTGTTGGGTTCTTCTGTGTATTCTTGCCACCTCTTCTTAATATTTTCTGCTTCTGTTAGGCCCATATCATATCTGTCCTTTATTGAGCCCATCTTTGCATGAAATGTTCCCTTTGTATCTCTAATTTTCTTATGGAGGTCTCTCATCTTTCTCATTATGTTGTTTTCCTCTATTTCTTTGCATTGATCTCTGATTAAGGCTTTCTTATCTCTTCTTGCTATTTTTGGAACTCTATATTCAAATGCTAATATCTTTCCTTTTCTCTTTTGCTTTTCACTTCAGTCCAGGGCTATTTGTAAGGCCTCCTCAGACAGTCATTTTGATTTTTTTCATTTCTTTCCCATGGGTATGGTCTTGATATCTGTCTCCTGTACAATGTCACGAACCTGCATTCATAGTTAATCAGGCACTCTGTCTATCCAATCTAGTCCCTTAAATCTATTTCTCACTTCCACTGTATAATCATAAGGGATTTGATTTAGGTCATACCTGAATTGTCTAGTGGTTTTCCATACTTTCTTCAATTTAAGTTTCAATTTGGCAATAAGGAGTTCATGGTCTGAACCACAGTCACCTCCTGGTCTTGTTTTTGCTGACTGTACAGCTTCTCCATCTTTGGCTGCAAAAAATATCTGCAATCAATATGATTTCGATGTTGACCATCTGATGATGTCCATGTGTAGGGTCTTCTCTTGTGTTGTTGGAAGCACGTGTTTGCTATGACCAGAATGTTCTCTTTGTGACACTCTATTTGCCTTTGTCCTGCTTAATTCTGTACTCCAAGGCCAAATTTGCCTGTTGCCCCAGGTGTTTCTTGACTTCCTACTTTTGCATTCCAGTCCCCTATGATGAAAATGACATCTATAAAATTGCCTTTATAGAACCATTCAACTTCAGCTTCTTCAGAATTATTGGTTGGCGCATAGGCTTGTATTACCATGATATTGAATGGTTTGCCTTTGAAACAAACAGAGATCATTCTGTCATTTTTGAGATTTCATCCAAGTACTGCATTTCAGACTCTTTTTTGACCATGATAGCTACTCCATTTCTTTCAAGGGATTCCTGCCCACATTAGTAGATATAATGGTCATCTGAGTTAAATTCACCCATTCCAGTACATTTTAGTTTGCTGATTCTTACAGTGTCGACGTTCACTCTTGCCATCTCCTGTTTGACCACTTCCAATTTGCCCTGATTTATGGACTTGACATTCCAGGTTCCTATACAATATTGTTCTTTACAGAATCAGACCTTGCTTCTATTACCAGTCACATCCACAGCTGGGTATTCTTTTTGCTTTGGCTCCATCCCTTCATTCTTTCTTCAGTTTTTTCTTCACTGATCTTTAGCAGCATATTAGGCACCTACCGACCCTGTGAGTTCCTCTTTCCGTATCCTATCATTTTGCCTTTTCATACTGTTCATGGGGTTCTCAAGGCAAGAATACTGAAGTGGTTTGCCATTCCCTTTTCCAGTGGACCACATTCTGTCAGACCTCTCCACCATGACCCACCCATCCTGGGTGGCCCACACGGCATGTCTTAGTCTTTAGTGCCAACTAATTAAGACTTGTACATGTAAAACTTCTATTAGATAATTGCAAAAGAGAATAAAAAGAAAGTAAAATGATCTGAAACCCAAGTATATGGGTTTATGTCCTGGCCTTTTGATAACTGAAGTATACGACCTTTTAACAAATCTCATAAATGTTATCTTTTTATCTGAAGTATAAATGAAATGTAAAAGGACTTTATAAAGGATGCTAATAATTCAAAAGCAATGAATTGGACAAAGCTTTTGAGTGAGTCTGAGTGAACTCCGGGAGTTGGTGATGGACAGGGAGGCCTGGCATGCTGCGATTCATGGAGTTGCAAAGAGTCGGACACGACTGAGTGACTGATCTGATCTGATCTGATACATATTCAAACTGGTCTCTTTCCCTCTGTCTGTCTCTCACACAAACACAAACACAAACAGTGCACTGGAGGTAGAGGGAGAGAGGTGTGGTAGCCCTATTATTAATATCTTAATTACAGAAAGAGATTACATCTCTATATTTTTAATACAGTTTCCAAATCCTGGTATAAATGTTTAAAATGAATATATATACAATCATTAGGGGTTCCATATGTTGCAATGATAGTTATAAGCCATGATTTAGGTTTGCAGTATTTTTGAAAGGGAGAAGTTTAAGATACTTGTACAGCACAGGAAGCAGAATATATAAGATAAGTAACTATCTTCCCCAAGAAATTAAGTCAACAGTGAGTTGTTTTTAAATCCTCTCATACCATCAATCAAAATTACTTCCCTTTATAAAAAATAAAAACCTTAAGAAATATTGATCAAAAGGTGTGTCACATGATATGTCAGATCAGTTGGTTAGGACTAAAAAATTGTATAAATATATATTTTGTGTCAGTCAAGGAGAAGTCACAAAACTTTGGTATTGCAAAATTTGTTCTCACTAATGTAGCATATACTGATACTTGATATAAGAAATAAATTGCTTTCCTTTTTATGGACAGTTTTCTTGATTCTCTTGCTTTTTTTTTTTAATTGTCATTGTGGAACTGCTTCATCATTGTCTTAGTTTCACTGTTTGCTTACCAAAACTATGCTTTCACAACCTTATTGAATTACAGAGTCAGTTCAAGTTTAGTTTTGTAATATGTGACAGTTAATTAGTTTGCTGTCAACAATAAGATAAATGTTCACTTTCGAATGAATGTTTATTTATCTACACTCCTGGCACCTCACTCAATTTCAAAGGAAATAACACAAATGCTGGATTGCTTGCCATTTTTAATTTTTTATATATAAACGGGGCAGTTAACTACAGGAGGGCTAACATTGCTATTTTCCATGTTTAGTTTATTAGCAATTTATAATCACCTATAATTAACTGCAATAAATGTGGTGTTAATTTTCTTGCAGATACGTGAGCTATTAACTATAAGATTAGAGCTAGCTTAATACAGTTGATAGATATATCATATGTGAAACAATGTTCAGCAAATGTGTTTTCCCTCACTTATAGAAAGAGGAAATTTTTGATAAGTGCATTAGGTTATGTTGTGGTAATCCCCCACAAGGATGTGTATTGATACACAAACACATATTTCAGAGGTCTAGAACAAAAGAAGATAATTTTTCTCCCTCTTATCATATATCAAATGTATTTCTTTTTCAACTTTCTTCATTTCAGGAATAATGTTTTGAATATAATCAATTTAGGGCAGTCAACAATCCCAGTTTGCTGAGGACTGAGTGCTTCCATTAGACACAGGGAAATCAATGCTAAAAAATTAAGTCCTATACAAACATGTGAGTTGATCACTGTAAATCCACTTTAGCAATGCAAGTGAAATCATTTTATTTCAGAGGAGTCATATTTCTATTTCTGGGATCACAAAGAGACAGACATGACTGAGTGAATGAATTGACTGGTATTTCTATTTAATGATGGAGTTTGAAACTTATAAATGCTGAAACATACTTGTTATTTAATTCATGAATTCATTTGTAAAGTATTAATTCCAACAATTAATTTGGAGAGAATTAAAACATCAATTTACCTAAAGGATCATTTCTATGTAAAATTGTGAGTCCCCTTTGGTCCAAATAAAATTAATGGAGAAAAATTAGTATTACTTCAGTACCTGGGGTCAACCTAGAACTCTAGATAACTTAACAACAGAGAGTACTATTAATTTTATTGGAAATTAACTGTGATGTTAAAAAAAGAGGTCACTTTAGAGCAACTGAATTCACAAAGACACTGATCTTATACAAATGATTTTGAATTGTTAAATTATCTTTCTCTTAGGCTTATGAAAATTAATAAAGTAGTGTTCTAATTGACAATAAGTATTACGTTATTCACCATGTCCACATGAATTCAGAATGATTAACTTCTTCCATTAATGGCATTTTCAAAATTTATACTCAAAAAAAAAAGAAGAATCAATTTATTTAAAGCCATCTTACTTGGAAAAAGTACTACTATGCAGAAAAATGTTTATAAATTCAGGGTCAAATCATTAAATAATTTTCAACAAAAAATCATCTGATCATTTCAGTGTTGTCACTTGTATAACATTCTCCATAATATGACAATTATCCCTAAGGAGTTCACCTGGAAATATGGTTCTTCCAACAAACTAAAATGAATCCACCAAAATTCAAATCCACCTCTTCTAATAAGAAGAGCTACATTATATTCTCACAGTTTCTATTTTGACTTGGGTGATACAAAGCTCAGAGCTATTCAGAGATGAAGATTTTAGTTTACTTGCCTGAAAGCTTCCACTGTTCAATCCCCCTATTTTACTTTGCATTCATGAGTGCTCAATCATGTCTGATTCTTGAAATGTTATGAACTGTAGCCCACCAGGCTCCTCTGTCCATGGAATTTTCCAGGAATGTATACTGGAACGGGTTGCCATTTCCTTCTCCAGGGGATCATTCTGACCTAGAGATTGAACATACCACATCTTATGTCTCCTGTATTGGCAGGCAGATTCTTTACCACTAGTGCCACCTGAGAATCTTGTATTTTACTTTATTAATGCTCTATTCACCTGCTTTCTTTTATTTTCTTGTTGTTATTGCGTGTGTGTTAGTACGAAGTCTGACATGAACACACAAGCCATGACACAAATCCACTGATATTGAAGGTTGGTTAATGCCATTTTTAGAGTTAATATTCCATATCTTAGTATAAAAATGATGGATTGAAGCCTTCAGTGATCTTAAGTCACTGACATATATTATACAACTGTTTTCTTTTGGTAGCCATTCAAAGTAATGAAATGATAATTTTTTTCATATTATTTCTAATATTTAGCATTGATTTTGGTTAGGTATATGGTTATTTATTAATTTATATAAAGACTAATACTGTAAGATTCATAGTTTGTCTAGCCACTAGCAATTATATGCTGTGAATCTAGGTAGAAGACTGTCATAACCTGAAACAATGAGAACAAAGCTTGCTTAGTATAATAATTGCATTAAAGGAAAGGTCAGATGCTAGGGGTTACTTGTGTCTCATGATTCAGCTGTGCTTCCCTCTCCCAAACTCGGGGAATTCACTTGTTGAAAATTAAGAGAAGTAGAAATTACTTCTGGCATGTTCTAAACAAAATATATGGCCATAGTCTGTCTCCAAGGCTGAAATCTCTCTTTTTGGATGTCTTATGTCATGCTAAGGTTTCAGTGAATTAGCATGTGTTAAAATTTAATGATGTCTTGTGTGTGTGTGTGTGTGTGTGTGTGTGTGTGTGTGTTGTCCAACTCCCTGCCACCCCATGGACTGTAGCCCGCCAGGCTCCTCTGTCCATCGAATTTTCCAGGCAAGAATAATGGAATGGGTTGTTCTTTCCCCTTCCAAAGCATCTTTCTGAACCAGAAGTTGAATCTGCATCTCCTGCCTTAGTAGGCAGAGTCTTTACCACTGAGCCACCTGGGAATATAATGATGCCTTAAGTGTGAGTAAAATTGTTTATATATAATTAATTTTATTGTGGACATAACCATATATGAATTCTATCTTTGAAAATACTAGAGAATGCTATGTATAAATCATATTATTAGAAGATATGACCTGATCATATTAAAATATTTTCAAATAATATACATTTAAAAATCCAAGTTTGAACAGTGACCTTGAAGACAGATGGTATAGAAACAGAAGTGAAAGGAAAGAAAAAGAAAAGAGTGATATAAAAGGCATTCCCTATAGACATTTATTAAAATCTTAGTGGTTGTCAAAATTAGCTGTGTTTTCCTATGCAAAATTTTCTATACTAAAACATGTTTCAATAAAGTTTTTAACCAATGTATTACTTCTCTTTTCTAATATGTATACACCCCAGGGTGCACAAGAACTTCATGTTGATTTGTGAAGAACACTTGCTTACTTCATTTGTATGCCTGCTACTGTGGAGCCATCAGCCATGATATTTATCAAGATGAAGTTACTAGCCCTCCTCAATTTAAATATGTATGGGAATTAATGTTTACAGGTAATCCAGTTAAAGTGTATTTTCTGTTTAATTTGTTTCAGTCAGTTAAAAATTTACAAAGTAGGTACGTATTTTCTAATCACAGAAAACACTTTAAAACTCAGAACACAAAATAAAGTAAAAATGCATTTAATACTCTATTCTCTAGCATGCTCCATTAAAAGACATGCATATGCTTAATATCTAAAATATCCCAGGAATTCTGCTTGGTGAAAGATATATAAATGTGAAGAAAATTAGAATTATCCCCTACTTACACAGATCTAACTAATTTTAGAGGGACTTATTGGGCAAATACTCACAATGATATATGTATGTGTGTGTGTGTGAGTGTATGTGTGTGTGTGTGTGTGTAATTGAAGTAAAATGTTCCTACAGAAAGAACTGGATGATCCTGAGCAGGTCAAAGCATGTGAAGCTCCCAGAACTCCAGCTACAGAACTGGAGTTGGGCATCCTCAAGGTCTCCAGTGCTAGTGCTGGGTAGGATTTTGTCCCTAAGCAGGGGTGTCAGATGAGTCTGAATGGAAGAAGTGTCTCACCTCAGCTGAGAACAAAAAACAGTCCATATCTATGCTTTGAGACTTGGAACCTGGCAAAATCATCATTAATTTCTTCCTCCAACCCATTATAGTAACAGTAGAAGTGTTCTAATGGTAGACTGGGTGGAGTTACATCACCTGCAGAGAGGCTGAAGAGTCCAAAGAGAGAACTGTATTAGTTAAACTCACAAACTTAAATCAGACAAGCTGATTTCTACAGAACATCAGAGATCTCACATTTTTCCTGCTCGAATTTAAAATAGCACTTTTTTTTTCTTTTCTTTAGTTAGGGGAATTGCATATGAATCAGGCAGTTCCTGAGAACTCAGGGAGAATAGTTACATTACAAAGACAAAGAAGATATAAACCCTGAATCTCTAGAGGGATTGAGGTGTTAAATGGTGAATTGGTGGGAACCAATAGCCCACAAGTAAGAAACTTGTTTATTAGAGGTTGCAGTCCTTCTTAAGCTTCTTTTTGAGGGGGTATAGCTTCTGATTTGGAAACTGACTGGGATCTCAAAGAGCAATGACAATCAGTTTAGCTTGGTGTGCTCATCCAGGAGTTGGTCCCACACCTGATGGTTAAACTTTTCTTCCCATAGTTTTTGGTACCTTACTATTGGAGAGACCACAGTGAGTTCTTCAGTGGCCACTAGGAGTTGCAGAGCTCTGGAGGCTGAAAATATTCCCACTATAAGGGTGATTCCCAGCTTATTAAGTATATCTCTTTCTAATAAGGAGTAGAGCACTCAGAGACCAGCAGGAACTGATGAAAAATCATCTGTCCATCCCAGCAGCAAACTAGGACTTGGATGATTTTTTTTTTTTTTTGTAATTGCTTTCCCTATAGCAACTAAAATGGTACAGGTCTGGGGGGAGAAGGTTCCAGAGAAAGAGGCCAGGACAGAGTAGGTAGCCCTACTACTCTGTAGTAGTAGAGATCAAATTGCCAACATCCACTGGATCATCAAAAAAGCAAGAGAGTTCCAGAAAAACTTCTATTTCTGCTTTTTTGACTATGCCAAAGCCTTTGACTGTGTGGATCACAACAAACTGTGGAAAATTCTGAAAGTGATGGGGATACCAGACTACCTGACCTGACTCTTGAGAAACCTATATGCAGGTCAGGAAGCAACAGTTAGAGCTGGACATGGAACAACAGACTGGTTCCAAATAGGAAAAGGAGTACGTCAAGTCTGTATATTGTCACCCTGCTTATTTAACTTATATGCAGAGTGCATCATGAGAAACACCAGACTGGAAGAAGCACAGGCTGGAATCAAGTTTGCCAGGAGAAATATCAATAACCTCAGATATGCAGATGACACCACCATATGCAGAAAGTGAAGAGGACACCACCATATGCAGAAAGTGAAGAGGAACTAAAAAGCCTCTTGATGAAAGTGAAAGTGGAGAGTGAAAAAGTTGGCTTAAAGTTCAACATTCAGAAGATGAATATCATGGCATCTGGTTCCATCACTTCATGGGAAATAGATGGGAAAACAGAGGAAATAGTGTCAGACTTTATTTTTGGGGGGTTTTCAAAATCACTGCAGATGGTGACTGCAACTATGAAATTAAAAGACGCTTAATCCTTGGAAGAAAAGTTATGACCAACCTAGATAGCATATTCAAAAGCAGAGAGACATTATTTTGCCAACAAAAGTCCGTCTAGTCAAGGCTATGGTTTTTCCAGTAGTCATGGATGGATGTGAGTCTGAGTGACCTCTGGGAGTTGGTGATGGACAGGGAGGCCTGGCCTGCTGTGATTCATGGGGTCACAAAGGGTCGGACACGACTGATTGACTGAACTGAACTGAACTGAACTGAAGGTAGCCTTAGTGTCAACACAAATTCTTGGACCTACCTGCCACATTCAATTGCACACTTGGCTCGAGCCCCATGACAGTTATCTGTGACAGGGAGCTGGCTGGAGTGGGCCATTCAGTCATGTTGAATCATCGTGGGAGAAGGAAATTTCAAGAATCTTGGGTCCTGAGAGTAGAGTGCCACCCAATATCCTGACTGTAGGCATTTGTAGCAAGCTATTTTAGGAGGCTGGCCATGATTTGGACTATCTCTCAGCCAATATCCCTCCTGTTTACAGATCTGGCATGTATCCTGTGCCATGTTCTTTAAGGACTCAGTTTGCCATAGGACATCTCTGGAGGGTGACCAGCATCTGGGCAAGCTTAGTTTCTTTCCTTCTTTCCCTTTCCTAATCTTTGACCTCTCTCTCCTGTTCTCTGTTATAAAAGGCATTGGTGGCTGTCTGGACCCTTTCCAGAAAGGCAATAGGGCTCTCAGTGGGCTCCTGAGTAATTGCTGAGACCCAGGCACAGCTAATTTTTGCTGGGCTTCTTTTCATCATGCCTTTACACAAGTTGGAAAATGGTTTCTTTCACAAATGTGATCAGGATCATTAGAGTTCCACTTGGCATCTGAGGGGACTACAGTTTCCCAGCTGAATATGTATTGCTTGACGTGTGATGGCCTGCAGCATATTTTGGGGGCTTCTTTTAAGATCCTAATGTACTTGAGGTCAGATAAGGTTTGATTGAATATGACCATGACATCTTTCCACATCAAGTCAAAAGCCTAAGTAAGGTGTTGAAATGTATGTATATATTTGCCTGGTTTTTCGTATAATTTCTCAGATTTGGCTTGATCTGTCTTAGGTCTAGGAAGGAGAAGGGCTTATGGAAACTTGTCAGTCCAAATTCCCTTCTCATTTCAGCCACAGGAAATATCTGTGCTGGCTTTTGTGGAGGGGTGCTCTGGGATACAGGAGCAATTTGAGGTACAATGAGGAAAGAACACCAGGCACCAGGCACCTTGGGAGCCATGGGAGGTGAGCCTTCCTGGGGACTTCCTTCTCTTGGTTATATGAGGTCTAATTCCATTTGCCTAGTAAGTTCATTTTTAGGGTATAGATTAACCCATACTTAAGGCATAGTCCCTTCATGTCTTTAGTTGAAAAAATTTGGACATAGGGGACCTCTATCCATTTCCCCTGCTTTTTGCAGAATAGTTCTAGTTACAAGACTGGGGACTATGGCAAATATCTCTCCTGAGAGCCAGCCAATGACCTGCCCCACTTTGTAGAGAGTAGCATAGATACAAGGAGGAGGAGAAGGATGGGAAGGTAAAAGCAGTGGAAGTAAGTACAGAGGAGCCCCCTTTATAACCTATTGGCAAAATGGCAGCCAGGGAAAATAGGCCCAGTGTTTTGGTTGAACCAGTATGTAGCTGGCATGCAGCACAAATGTTGTCTTGCTTCAGGCAGGCAAGTCTGGTCCATTCTGTGAACCCCTTACCCTTCCACAGGAGCCTTCAACCAGCAGACTCCCTAATGGTTTTTAAGTGCCTGACCCGTGCCTACATAGTTTTAATTGGCCTTTTTCTCAGCACTAAGAAGACAGAGGAGAGAATCCTCTCACCAACTTGGGCAAGAGCTATTGGGGCATAACAGACAGTGGAGCCTTCAGAGCATACCAGGGAGTACTCCTGGCCAGAGCCCCTCAGTTACATCCATGTCTACCTGCCTGTTAACAAAGGGTTTGAGGAGACTAGAAGCAAGGAATCATAGGGGAAGACTCAACAAGAATTATGGTCCTTCCAGTCCAAAGGGTGAGGACCCTTATCTTTTTCAAGACAGTCAGCAATACAAGCCACATACTCACAGCAATCTGAGTCAGGGCACCAAATGTCAGATTAGCTAATTTCTCTTCCTTGATTCTTGCATTGTTGCAACAAAAATTTGGAATGATGGACTAAAGAGTTTTCAACAACAAATTACAGCTCAGTTCAGCTCAAGCAGACATGTATTTTATTAGACAGACATTTCCAAGACATGGGAGCCGGTTGACCTCAAATGAGTCATGCTCCTCATGCCGATCCCTTTTGACTTCCCCCTTTTTATGCTTCTTGTCTCCTTCTTCTTGATACACCCTATACAAAATAGGGCTTGTACCCACCACAAATCAATGAAAGGGAATGCAAACGGGCATGTGTTCAAGGCCAATTGACACTTACAAGTTATGTAACAGGCTCTGTTCTTTATGACTTCCCATAGTTCAGTCTGTTATAATCAGATGAGTATATATTTATGAATATAAATTCATATTGTTTATCTTATATATACATATGAGTATTTATTAATGCCTAGTGGAGTCCTAACTGCCTAGGTTACTTGGAAAACCCCTGTGGTTAGTTTGTTTCACTATGTGGTTAGGGCGAATGTGCAGGAGTTGGAAAAGTCTCTGTGGTCACTTTTGCAGCTTATCTGTGAGCTCCCCTGGGTTTGTAAGGGATGGGGTTTAGAGATCAACTTGCATCCCTTTCAGCCAGGTCAGCCCTCATTTCTCATGCCTAACTTCCTATCTAACACTTCCATGCAAACACAAGCAAAGCAACTGTTAAAAAAAAAAAAAGAAAGAAAGAAAGAAAACAAGAAGACATTATGGACAATTAACAGAGTGGGTTAGGATATCAGATAAAGTATCTATTTTAAAAAATGACACTTTTTTTTAAAAAATAAGGATATAGAGAATGAGGAGTTGAAGGCCTCATTCTAGATTGAGGGATTTTTTTTAAATTAAATCTTTCAAAAGGTACAGTTATGCAAGATAAGTTTTGGAAATCTGTATAAGATGTAGTCTATGAGTAGCAATAATATATTGTATGTTTAAATTTTTTCCAAGAGGACAGATCTTAGGTTGAATGTTCTCACAAAAAAAGGAGGAAAAATGAAACAAAAACCAAAAATGGACAGAATGGGAGGAAATTTTTGAAAGTGATAGATGTTTATGACATTGATCTTTTTAATGACTTTATGGCTATATACTGATGTCTTAAGACATAAGGTTTATACATTAAGTATCTCCATCTTGTAGTACGTCAATCAAGCTCCAATATAGTACATTAAGGAAAAAAATTCCTAGGAAGAGACTGTCCTTTGAAGTCCTGGCTGAAACTCTGAGAACAAGAATAAAAATAAGACTTGGGGAAGAAAGCAATGCCCAAAATAAAATGCTGGGTTAACTTTAAATATTTTTGAAAAGGAATAGAAAGCCCTTTTAAACTTGATAAACTAGAAAAAAATCAAGCAGGGAAACAGATTGGAGGGGATGGTGGATTTACTAATACTTGTGGTCATACTGTGAGTTGATGGGGTGTCTTGTTTATGAATTGTATACAGACAGAACATGATACAACCTTCAAGAGGAATTCTGGCTTCTTGGCTTTAACTCTTGAAAGAAAATAAATGCAACACATACTGATTAACTATATTACTAATTATTTTATACAAAGACAGCTCCTATTCAAAATCTATTTTGATAAGCATAATTTTCTGTTTGATTACACTTTGGATGTTACTTGACTTAACAGAAATATTGATCCATATTCTCGAAACTGCATGGCACTTCAATTAATTATTTTCAAAGAATAATATTTCCTATGTCAATGATTTTTTGGCTTTATGGTTTATCAACAATCAGCATATTAATATATTTGATTTGTCTATTTGAAGAAGGCAATGGCATCCCACTCCATTAATGACTAATTTTATTCAATCTCCAACAGCTGCACTTACATGAGTACCATTACATTAAAACAGTGCTAATGTTAATTAACAGATCAACCTTTTAAACAGAAGACATGGTAATTTATTTCAACATTCTCATAAGATGGTGTGCTGGAGAGTTAACAACACCTCATGACAAAAACAGTTAGTGGTTAATTAAGCAAATCACACTCAAAATCAGAAGTGATGGAAAAGAGCAATGACTTGTTAATTATATCATCATACAGCAAAAAGGAAATTCAGAGGCTCTGGTATCAGTTCAGTCACTCAGTCATGTCTGACTCTTTGTGATCCCATGGGCTGCAGCACACCAGGCTTCCCTGTCCACCACCAACTCCCCGAGCCTACTCAAACTCATGTCTATCGCGTTGGGAATGCCATCCAATCATCTCATTGTCTCTGTTATAAATACCTACCATTCACAGGTATAATGTGAATCACAATCAAACTAAACAAGCAAGAATAATATATGAATCTGGAGAAGTTATCTGAAATATCTGGTCTTAGGACTGTTCAGTTCAGTCGCTCAGTCGTGTCCGACTCTTTGTGACCCCATGAATTGTGGCACACCAGGCCTCCCTGTCCATCACAATTCCCGGAGTTCACTCAGACTCACATCCTTTGAGTCAGTGATGCCATCCAGCCATCTCATCCTCTGTCGTCCCCTTCTCCTCCTGCCCCCAATCCCTCCCAGCATCAGAGTCTTTTCCAATGAGTCAACTCTTCGCATGAGGTGGCTAAAGTACTGGAGTTTCACCTTTGACATCATTCCTTCCAAAGAATACCCAGGACTGATCGATCTCCTTTAGAATGGATTGGTTGGCTCTCCTTGCAGTCCAAGGGACTCTCAAGAGTTGGTTTAGGGATTTTTAACTTTTCAGTGGTCTTCAAATTTTGGTCACATAGCATAAGCATCCAACATGTTTTTAAAATATCCTCCTGCTGCTGCTGCTGCTAAGTCGCTTCAGTCGTGTCCGACTCTGTGCGACCCCATAGACGGCAGTCCACCAGGCTCCCCCGTCCCTGGGATTTTCCAGGCAAGAATACTGGGAAGGAAATGGGTTGCCATTTCCTTCTCCAATGCATGAAAATGAAAAGTAAAAGTGAAGTCGCTCAGTCGTGTCCGACTCTAGCGACCCCATGGATTGCAGTCTAGCAGGCTCCTCTGTCCATGGGATTTTCTAGGCAAAAGTACTGGAGTGGGATGCCATTGCCTTCTCTGAAATATCCTCCTAGACTTTCACTATGAAGGAGTCAAACTTGAATTTTGCAGCAGTGAAGTGGACCTAGATCTTTAAGTCTCCATAAAATATATCTTACATACAGAATGAGAAACATACTCTACTATTACCAGCCAAGTCAGTTCATTAACTTCAAAATCTGAAATGTTTTCATACTTGATTTTCCTTTCTCTCAAAGTACAAATAATGCAATATGAACAATCACTTAATTTTAAACATTGAAATTATTTGAAAACTAAAAATGGGTAAAGAGAACATACAAAAATAAAATAACAAATACAGATTTTAAGAAAAATAAGGGAAGTAATAGGAAATATAATTACTAGTGAATAACTCATCTCTGAACAAATGTAGTTATTTTATGAGTGAGAGGGGTATGATGTATATTTCCTAAGACACAGGGCAATATGAAGTCAAAATTGATCTTGGGTAAATCAGCTTTGAGAAATTATCATAGAAGTAATGAAATCATATTTAGTCATTACTGCTTCATGAATCTAAGTTCTGAACTTATTAAACATAACTAATTATCACAAAATAAGAATTATATGACCTCCAAGTGTGAGTACTTAACGTCCTGGGCTGTCCAAGTGAAAGAAGCTAGAGCGATAAAACTCAGTAGTCAAAAAATACTTGAGAAGAGCCACTCAAATTATTTTAAATATCAGTACAGACAATGTAATTATTATCAGTAAAGTTTTGAAAGTAAAACAGAATTTAGAATAATCTTTTTTTTTTTGATATGTAAACACAATTACACATTTACGGAATGTGTAATTATGTAATTCCTTTTTTTTTTTTTTGGTTGTTGCTGAGGTCTTATTTTCTTATAAAATATCATTGAAAGGGAACATTAAAAATCAAACTGGTAAATTTGCACGGGGTGCATTAATTTTACCGACTATAAGATTATTTTAAATAAGAGGTTTTTCTACCAACTAAATGAAGCATCTTATATGCCCAATCAATTCTTGCCAATGTGACTGCTCTACAAAGAAAGGATGGCAATTAATTAGAAAAAGCCCCTTCAAGGACAATCGGTATATGGTGCACAACTTGAGAAAGAGCTGACATGCACTGTTTCTTTTTAATGTCATCATCTATGTTCATTATATGTATTATTAGATTTGAAAAAAGGAGACACTGACAGAGTGGATAATGAGTTGTGAAATGAAATAAGATAATTTGAATCATGGTTAGGAAAAGATGAAATCATAGCAAAAAAGAAATATAAGTTCACTTTGAATATCTTTCTTTTTAAAGCTTGTGATCCTTATTGTTTGGTTAGTTACATTAAACACATACATTTACAACATGTAATATATGCCAGTGAACTGTTCTAAATGAATTGTGATTGATGTATTTGTGAATTGATATTCCAAACCAATATTTACTTTGAATTCTCTCTTTTTCTTCATGAAGTAGTGGATCATATTTGTGATAGAAGATGCTTCAATACATTAATTATAATCAACTCATTATTAGTTACTTTTGAAATTTTACAATGATTATTGTGAGTAAAAGATCTTGAATCTCCAAAGAAGTTTTTATCAAAAATATTTTTTCTCACCATACCACTCCACTTTTAAGCCTGTTTTTGTTAATTACCTTCTGTTATTTCTATATATATTGAAGATGTTTGGTGCTTATTACAAGAATGAAAAAAAAAGCATATCTCAGTTTTAAAAACCAAATATAATTTACTTCTTTTCACATATATTACATATAATAATGCTTTCAAAACAGTTCTCAGTGACAGAATTATGTCAATTGATTAATATAATTTTTTCTCCTGTAAGTCTGGAAAAATTTTAAGTATTTGACATCTTGGTGATTTTCTTTATTGTTGATGAAATATAAAATCACTGTAATATCTGAGCAGAGTAATTTTGCAGTATTTGTCAGTACTATAAACATATATCCTGCTTAACCTAGCTCTCCCACCACGTGTCCCATCCGTCTTCTGAGGAACACAGGTCCAACGGTGTCATTGGCTCTTTGATCAAAACAGTGAACACAGATGTAGATATGGCTGTGAAACACTCTTAATACTGATTTGACAATTTATGAGATGCATGATACAGGAAGAAGAAAGGAAGTCATACAATGCTGAAGAACTGTGTATATAATACACTGCCTGTGATTCTTTGTATTCCACTTGGGGATTATACTTCTTGAAGCCTTTTATATGCTCTTTGCCTGTGTTCTAAAATTTTACACTATTGAAACTTTTGAGGATTATATTCTTTTTAAAAAGAATGAAATATCATTGAAATATAGCAGCATATGAGTTTGTTCTGTAATTTGTATGTATTGTTAAACTATCAGCACAAAAAGTTCAGTTAGCATTCATCACAACATAGAGTTACGCCTTTTTCTTGTAATGAGCCCTCTTAAGATTTACTTGGGTTTCCTTGGTGACTCAGAATGTAAAGCATCTGTCTGCAGTGCAGGAGACCCGGGTTCAATCCCTGGGTTGGGAAGATCCCCTAGAGAAGGAAATGGCAGCCCGCTCCAGTATTCTTGCCTGGAAAATCCCATGGATGGCGGAGCCTGGTAGGCTACCGTCCATGGGGTTGCAAAGAGTTGAAAATGACTGAGCGACTTCACTTTCAAGATTTACTTTAACAATTTTCAAATGTACAATACAATTATATTAACCATAGTCACCATGCATCCCTGGTACCTATTTTTTTTTTTTTTTAATGAAGTTTTAACTTTTTGACCACCATACCCCATTTCATCCACCCCCAACCTGCAATTCTGGCAATTACCAACTTTTCTCTGTATCTATGATTTCATTTTTGTAATATTCCACATGTAAATTAGATCATACTGCACTTGTCTTTCTCTGACTTATTTCACTTAGCATAATGCCTTTGAGGTCTATCAAAAGGCAAAATTCCATTATTTTCTATGGCTGAGCATATATTAGATCGGTGCAAAAGTAATTGTGGATTCAGGCCATGAATTTCAAGTCATTATAACTAGGCTCAAACATTTTTTATTAATAAAAATAGAAATCATTACAGTCAACACACTTTTGGACAACAAGAAATAAGTATGTTTGCTCCTGTAGCACTAAAATTGATAGTCAAGGATTCAATGAACTCTTGGAAAGCATTTATGGTCTACTCTTGTGGAAGCACTATGGAAATGTTTTTCCCCAAAAAAGCTTTTGAGATGCTTGAAGAAGTGAAAGTTGGGTGGCAAGAGGTCAGTTGAAAATGGTGAATGAATTAATAATAAGCATTGATTGTGTGACCTGCAGTTGGGTGTTTTCATGGAGAAGAGTTGGGCCCATTATGTTGACAAAAGCCAGCTGCAGACATGGCAGTTTTTGGTGCATCTCAATGATTTGTTGAACATACTTCTCAGTTTCAGGATTTCTAGCTGTAGCAGATCAGACCCACAGCAAATGGTGACAATGATCTATTTTGGAGTAAGTTTGACTTTGAGAAGTGCTTAGGAGCTTCTTTTTGGTCCATCCACTGAGCTGGCTATTGCCAGTTATTGTATACAATCCACTTTCCATCACATGTCAGAATAGAATTGAGAAATGATTCTTGGTTGTTGCATAGAATAAGAGAAGACAACTCTTCAAAATGATGACTTTTTTGATTTGTTGTAGCTCCTGAACCACACACTTATTGAGCTTTTTCACTTTTCCAGTTTGCTTCAAATGCCAAATGACAAGAATGGTTGACATTGAGTTTTAGGCAACTTCTCGTGTAGTTGTGAGACGATCAGCTTCAAGGATGGCTTTCAATTGGTCACTGTCAATTTCTGATAGCTGCCAGCCACTATGCTCCTCATGTTCAAGACTCTTGTCTCCTCTGTAAAGCTTGTTGAACCACCACTGAATTGTATATTCATTAGCAGTTGCTGGTTCAAATGTGTTGTTTTTATTACTTGTTGTTATTGTTACTAGTTTATGACCCATTGCTTTATGACCCATTTTGAACTCAAATAAGAAAATCACTCAAATTTGCTTTATGTCTAATATAATATTACTTGTCTAAAATAAATTTAAAACAAACAGTAATAAGTCATAAAAAAAGAAATGCACATTAAAATTAAGTATAAAATAACCACATTAACTAAGAATATATTCTAATATCAAATGGGAATAAAAACAATACAAAAACTGAAATCACATTTATACCAACCTAACATATATAAATTGTGGAAAATTCTTCAAGAGATGGGAATACCAGACCACCTGACGTGCCTCTTGAGAAATCTGTATGCAGGTCAGGAAGCAACAGTTAGAAATGGACCTGGAACAACAGATGGTTCCAAATAGGAAAAGGAATATGTCAAGGTTGTAAATTGTCACCATGCTTATTTAACTTACATGCAGAGTACATCATGAGAAAGGCTGGGCTGGATGAACATGAGTTGGAATCAAGATTGCTGGGAGAAATACCAATAGCCTCAGAAATGCAGATGACACCACCTTTATGGAGGAATGTGAAGAAGAACCAAAGAGCCTCTTGATAAACGTGAAAGAGGGGAGTGAAAATGTTGGCGTAAAGTTCAATATTCAGAAAACTAAAATCATGGCATCTGGTCCCATATCTTCATGGCAAATAGATGAGGAAACAGTGGACACAGTGACAGACTTTATTTTGGGGGGCTCCAAAATCACTGCAGATGTTGACTGCAGCCATGAAATAAAAAGACACTTACTCCTTGGGAAAAAAAAAATAAAAAAGTTATGATCAACCTAGACAGTATATTAAAAAGCAGAGACATTACTTTGCCAACAAAGGTCCATCTAGTCAAGGCTATGGTTTTTCCAATAGTCATGTGTGGTTATGAGATTTGGACTATAAAGAAAGCTGAGTGCGGAAGAATTGAAGCTTTTGAACTGTGGTGTTGGTAAAGACTCCTGAGAGTCCCTTGGAGAACCAACCAGTCCATCCTAAAGGAAATCAGTCCTGAATGTTCAAATACCAATAACCTCAGATATACTGATGGCAACACACAAAAGACAGAAAGTGAAGAGAACTTAAAAAACTCTTGATGAAGTTAAAAGAGGTGAGTGAAAAAGTTGTATTATAACTCAACATTGAAAAAACAAAGATCATGGCCTGCAGTCCAATCACTTTATGGTAAAAAGTTGGGGAATAAATGGAAATAGTGACAGATTTTATTTTCTTGTGCTCAAAATCACTATGGACCCTGACTGCAGTCATGAAATTAAAGGAGATTTCCTCTTTGGAAGAAAAGCTATGAGGACACTAGATAGCATATTAAAAAGCGAAGACATTACTCTGTAAACAAAGATCCACATAGTCAGAGCTATGGTTTTTCCAGTAGTCATATATGGATGTGAGAATTGGACCATAAAGAAGGCTCAACACTGAAGAATCGATTTTTTCAAACTGGTGCTAGAGAAGACTCTTGAGAGTTCCTTGGACTGCATGGCTATCAAACCAGTCAGTCCTAAAGAAATCAACCCTGAATATTCATTAAAAGGACTGATACTGAAGCTGAAGCTCCAATAGTTTGGTCACCTGATGGAAAGAACTGACTCACAGGAAAAGACCCTGAAGCTGGGAAAGATTGAAAGCAGGAGGACAGGGGCTAACAGAGAATGAAATGGTTGGATGGCATCACTGACTTAGAGGGAATGAGTTTCAGAAACTTATGTGAGATAGTGAAGGATAGGAAAGACTGGCATGCTGTGGTCCATGGTGTCACAAAGCATTGGACATGACTGGGCAATTTGACAAATATATATATTTTCCACACCTTTTTTATGCATTTATCCACTTCAGTTCAGTTCAGTTGCTCAGTCCGCGTCTGATTCTTTGCGACCCCATGAATCGCAGCACACCAGGCCTCCTTGTCCATCACCAACTTCTGGAGTATAGGCATACTCACATCCATCAAGGCAGTGATGCCATCCAGCCATCTCGTCCTCTGTCGTCCCCTTCTCCTGCTGCCCCCAATCCCTCCCAGCATCAGAGTCTTTTCCAATGAGTCAACTCTTCACATGAGGTGGCCAAAGTACTGGAGTTTCAGCTTTAGCATCATTCCTTCCAAAGAAATCCCAGGGCTGATCTTCAGAATGGACTGGTTGGATCTCCTTGCAGTCCAAGGGACTCTCAAGAGTCTTCTCCAACACCACACTTCAAAAGCATCAATTCTTCGGTGCTCAGCCTTCTTCACAGTTCAACTCTCACATCCATACATGACCACAGGAAAAACCATAGCCTTGACTAGACGAACCTTTGTTGGCAAAGTAATGTCTCTGCTTTTGAATATGCTACCTAGGTTCGTCATAACTTTCCTTCCAAGGCGTAAGCGTCTTTTAATTTCATGGCTGCAATCACCATCTGAAGTGATTTTGGAGCCTAGAAAAATAAAGTCTGACACTGTTTCTACTGTTTCCCCATCTATTTCCCATGAAGTGATGGGACCAGATGCCATGATCTTTGTTTTCTGAATGTTGATCTTTAAGCGAACTTTTTCACTTTCCTCTTTCACTTTCATCAAGAGGCTTTTTAGTTCCTCTTCACTTTCTGCCATAAGGGTGGTGTCATCTGCATATCTTAGGTTATTGATATTTCTTCTGACAATTTTGATTCCAGCTTGTGTGTTTTCCAGTCCAGCGTTTCTCATGATGTACTCTGCATACAACTTAAATAAGCAGGGTGAGAATATACAGCCTTGATGTACTCCTTTTCCTATTTGGAACCAGTCTGTTGTTCCATGTCCAGTTCTAACTGTTGCTTCCTGACCTGCATACACATTTCTCAAGAGGCAGATCAGGTGGTCGGGTATTCCTATCTCTTTCAGAATTTTCTACAGTTTATTGTGATCCACACAGTCCAAGGCTTTGGCATAGTCAATAAAGCAGAAATAGATGTATTTCTGGAACTCTCTTGCTTTTTCCATGATCCAGCAGATGTTGGCAATTTGATCTCTGGTTCCTCTGCCTTTTCTAAAACCAGCTTGAATGCAGAGCATGAGACTGGGATTCCCAGGAGACTCTGTGATAAAGAATTCACCTGCAATGCAAGGAACTCAGGTTTGATCCCTGGGTCAGGGAGATCCTCTGGAGAAGGAAATGACAACACACTCCAGTATTCCTGCCTGGGAAATCCCATGAGCAGAGAGGCCTGGTAGGCAACAGTCTATGTCTAGTGTCACAAAAAATGCAATCACGACTTAGGAACTAAATAAAACAGCAACAAATATGAGGATGCAGAGGCATTTTTGAGTTAGTGTTTTCATTTCCTATGAATAAATGCCCAGATGTAGATTTAATAGGTCGTGTTGGCTTCTCTGCTGGCTCAGAGAATAAGAATCAGCCTACAATGAGGGAGACCAGGTTCTATCTTTGGGCTGAGAAGATACCCCTGGAAAAGAGAATGGGAACCCACTCCAGTATTCTTGCCTGGAGAATTTCATGGACAGAGGAGACTTGTAGGCTACAGTTTCTGGGGTCAAAAAGAGAAGGAAAGAGTGAGGTACTAACACTTTCAATTTCATAGTAATTCTTTTTGTGTGTGTGTGTGGAATCTGTATACTTTTTTCCATAGGGACCACACCAATTTGCATTCCCTTTATCATATTCTTGTACATATTTTAGGAGAGGGCAATGGCACCCCACTCCAGTACTCTTGCTTGGAAAATCCCATGGATGGAGGAGCTGCAATCCATGGGGTCGCTAAGAGTTGGACACGACTGAGTGGCTTCACTTTCACTTTTCACTTTCATGCATTGGAGAAGGAAATGGCAACTCACAGTGTTCTTTCCTGGACAATCCCAGGGACGGGGGATCCTGATGGGCTGCTGTCTATGGGGTCGCACAGTGTCGGACACGACTGAAGTGACTTAGCATAGTATACATATTTTGTTTAGATATCTTGATAATTTTATTTAGAAGCAGGTATTTACATTTTTAGGTAGTCTAGGTACAGTATAAGTAAGAATTTTTCTTCTCTGCTTTATTTTTCTATATCTCTAAGTCTAAAATTTTGATATATATATCCTAAAATGATTCTCATTTTCTCCCAATCTATTTATTTTCCATTATTTTATCCTGTTTTCTCCTCTATTCCCCTAGTTAAGTGTCTCAAAACTAGTGCTGATTTTTTTGTTTTGTTTTATTATATTTGTAATTCTGGACCATTTTCAGTGTTCTAAACTATGCATTTTCTTTTTAATATTTTTATTTATTTCTTTGGCTGCATCAGGTCTAACTGGCAGCATGTGGGATCTTTCTGACCTTCACTGTGGCCTTTGGGATCTTTTGTTGCTGCATGTGGAATCTATTTCCCTGATTAGGAATTGAACCAAGATGTCTGGCTGTGATTACTAACCTAGAGTGGTCTTGGAGTGTTAAGCCAATTTAGCCTTAGGAAGCATCACTATGAACAAACAGTGAAAGTGATGGAATTCTAGTTGAGCTATTTCAAATGCTAGAAGATGATGCTGTTAATATGCTGAACTCAATATACAAGCAAATTTGGAAAACTAATGAGTGGCCACAGGACTGGAAAAGGTCAGTTTTCATTCCAAACCCAAAGAAAGGCAATGCCAGTCAAACTGCCACACAATTGCATTCATTTCACATGCTAGCAAGGTCATACTGAAAATCTTCCATGCTGGTCTTCAACAGTACATGAACTGAGACCTTCCAGATATTCAAGCTGGATTTAGAAATGGCGAATGGACCAGTGATCAAATTTCCAATATCCATTGGCTCATAGAAAAAGCAAGAGAATTCCAGGCGGGGAGTGGGGAATGTCTATTTCTGTTTCACTGACTACAATAAAGCCTTTGACTGTGTAGAATACAACAAACTGTGGAGAATTCTTAAAGAGATGGGATACCAAACCACCTTTCCTGCCTCCTGAGAAACCTGCATGCTAATTAAGAAGCAACAGTTAGAACTGTAAATGAAATAACAGACTGACTTTCAAATGTGAAAGAGTGCATAAAGGCTGTATATTGTCACCCTGCTTATTTAACTTATATGCTGTGTGTATGTGTGTGTGTGTGTGTGTGTGTGTGTGGTCACTCAGTCGTGTCTGAGTCTTGGAAACCTCATGATCTGCAGTCTGCCAGGCTCCTCTATCCAAGGGATTCCCCAGGCAAGAATACTGGAATGGGTTGCCATCTCTTTCTCTAAGATATGCAGAGTATCATGAGACATGCCAGGCTGGATGAAGCTCAAGCTGGAATCAAGATTTCTGGGAGAACTATCAATAATCTCAGATATGCAGATGACACCACCCTTATGAGAGAAAGCGAAAAGGAAATAAGATACCCTTGGTAAGGTGAAAGTGAAGAGTGAGAAACCTGGCTTAAACCTTAACATTGAAAAAACTAAGAACATGGCATCTGGCCCCATCACTTTGTATCAGATAGATTAGGAAAAAAAAACTGGAAACAGTGACAGACTTTATTTTTTCTGGGCTCCAAAATCACTTCAGGTGGTGACTGCAGGCTTGAAATTAAAAGACATTTGCTCCTTGCAATAAAAGTTATGACCAACCTTGACAGCATATTAAAAAGCACAGAAATTGCTTTGTCAACAAAGGTCTATCTGGTCAAAGCTATGATGTTTCCAGTAGTCATGTATGGATAGGAAAGTTGAACCATAAGGAAGGCTGAGTGCTGAAGAGTTGATACTTTTGAACTGTGGTGTTGGAAAAGACTCTTAAGAGTTCCTTGAGCTGCAAGGAGATCAAACCAGTCAATCCTAAAGGAAATCCGTCCTGAATATTCATTGGAAGGAATGATGCTGAAGTTGAAGCTCTGATACTTTGGCCATTTGATGTGAAGAGCAAACTCATTAAAAAAGATCCTGATGTTGGGAAAGATTGCAGGCAAGAGAAGAAGGGGACAACAGAGGATGAGATGGTTGAATGACATCACTGACTCAATGGACATGAGTTTGAACAAGCTCTGGGTGATGGCAAAGAACAAGGCATTCTGGTGTCCACGGTGTTGTAAAGAGCCAGACATGACCAAGTGACTGAACAACAAGAAGAAGAAGGAACTGAATCAGCCCCCTGTATTAACAGCATGAAGTCTTAGCTGCTGCTACACCAGGCAAGTCCTCCAAATTAAATATTTTCATGACATTCTCTTGTTTATTTTTAAAAAATAGCTTCTTATAATTGTATCACATTTTGATATATTTTACTTTTCTTCAGTTCAATTCAGTATGTCAGTTTTTTGCCAGTTGAAAAATATTTTTTCTTCCTTTCTCATTTTGAATCTTTCTGCCAACTTCAGGTAATTGTATTTAGTGGTGAGGACTTATAAAGATTCTCTTCCTCCAAAGAATAAATCTTAAAAATTATTTGTTTTTGGGTCTGGGGAGGTGAGCAAAGAGTCAAAAATAATATCCAAATTTGTGATTTTGGAGAGAAGCTGTGTGACTAAACTCTCTGTTTCCAGAAACCACCTCAATGCCATATTCTTTGGTATCTTTGAGTTTCTCAGGGTTTTCTAGGTAGACGACTTTTTTTTCATAAACATATTTTCAAATTAAACTTTTGTGTTTTGACTGTTCTCACTCTGTTAATCCAGTCACCACATCTCCACTATCTTTTCAGTTTTTCAAAATTGGTTTTCTACACTATTCTTCTCTTCCTGGCCTTAGCTTTTGTTTTTTTACTTACTTATTTATTTATTTTTAATTTAATTTTATTTAACTTTACAATATTGTATTGGTTTTGCCATATATCAAAATGAGTCTGCCACAGGTATACATGTGTTCCCCATCCTGAACCCTTCTCCCTCCTCCCTCCCCAAACCATTCCTCTGGGTCCTCCCAGTGCACCAGCCCCAAGCACCCAGTATCTTTTTCAAGCCTTGAAAGGAAGAGACAAAATGCCTGAGTTAAATCCAAATGTTTAATCAGATCACTTAGAGAACTTTGTAAATTGGACATCTCAGAATAAATGGATGAATCTGTAGAAAAATACTACTTGGAAAACTGACTCAATAATAAATATAAAATCTGAATAATCCTATAAACTCTTAAATATATAAAATAGTCTGAAATGAGTCACCAGTCCAGGTACGATGCCTGATAACTGATGCCTGGGGCTGGTGCACTGGGATGACCCAGAGGGATGGTATGGGGAGGGAGGAGGGAGGAGGTTCAGGATGGGGAACACATGTATACGTGTGGTGGATTCATCTTGATGTATGGCAAAAGCAATACAATATTGTAAAGTTAAGCAAAATAAAATTTAATTAAAAATATTTTAATGATGAGGAATGCTGGAAAAATATGGTCTTATATATCAGATCAGATCAGATCAGTGGCTCAGTCCTGTCCTACTCTTTGCGACCCCATGAGTCACAGCACGCCAGGCCTCCCTGTTCATCACCAACTCCCGGAGTTCACTCAGACTCACGTCCATCGAGTCAGTGATGCCATCCAGCCATCTCATCCTCTGTCGTCTCCTTCTCGTCTTGCCCCCAATGCCTCCAAGCATCAAAGTCTTCTCCAATGAGTCAACTTTTTGCATGAGGTGGGCAAAGTACTAGAGTTTCAGCTTTAGCATCATTCCTTCCAAAGAAATCCCAGGGCTAATCTCCTTCAGAATGGACTGGTTGGATCTCCTTGCAGTCCAAGGGACTCTCAAGAGTCTTCTCCAACACCACAGTTCAAAAGCATCAATTCTTCGGTGCTCAGACTTCTTCACAGTCCAACTCTCACATCCATACATGAGCACAGGAAAAACAATAGCCTTGACTAGATGAAACTTTATTGGCAAAGTAATGTCTCTGCTTTTGAATATGCTATCTAGGTTGGTCATAACTTTCCTTGGTCTTATATATAAGCTCTCTCAAATATTGAATAAAGTGTGAAATGTAATATTATTTCTTCAGAAAATAAAGGAATTTATTGTACCAGACTGGCATAATCATATAATAAGTTATTTTAACTCAGCACAATGAAGATTTGATTTTTATTGACTTCATTGCTTTTATTTCTCCTTCTTGTGCCTTGTGCTAATAATCCTATCAACTGATTATTTTATTCTAATTTACTAATCATTCTAATTACTGACTTTTTTTATAATCTTAAAAATATAAGCAATCAAGCAACACTGGTAAGGTTGAAAATGTTTTTTTTTTTTTTTTTTTAAGTGTAAATTTTATTGAGTTTTCCATTCAAACACACCAGTGCCACCAGTACATAAATTCCAACACCAGACATTCTATGTAACCATTTTTTTTAAACACATACATTTTTGAACATTCTTTTCCATTATGATTTATCACAGGAGATTGGACATAGTTCCCTGTATAGTAGGACCTTGTTGTTTATTTATTCTGAATGTAATTGTTGTATCTGCCAAGCCCAAATTCCCAGTCCATTCCTCTCAGTTTACTTAATTGTGAAGAAAATGGACAAAGCCCAAGTACACATACTTAGAAATATGAACAGGACACTAACAGATAGTATATTATATAATGAAAACAGAGCACAACCTTGAACTCAGATATTATCAGCATATTGATGAAATGGCTAATAGATTAGACAAATATTATTTAACATATGCCACAGTAGCTAAATAACTAAACATCACAAAGACCGTGGATGAACTTTTGAAATTGGTAAGAGTTGTCACTCAAAAGCCATTATCATTTAGAAACAAACAAACAAAACATCTGCTTTTCCAGATTTTTCTTTCTCTCTTCCTACTTGCTTTTCTTTCTCACTCCTACTCCCTCTTGCTGTCTTTTCTTCTCTCCTTTTTTCTTTCTTTTTTTGGCGTGGCTGTGAGAAACAGTCTTATTTCTGCTTCACATTTTGATGTCACCATGTTCCCAGTGATAGTAAAGACTTAAAAATTTGTGTCAACATATAATTTATTATACCAACTGGAATGCTTTCCAGGTGAAGAGAGACATTTCAAATTACAAGAGGGCCACAAGTAAAAGGGGGACAAATGCTTGACCTACTTAAAACAACCATAAAAATTCTGCATGACTTCTTCACTTTTTCCTTTTTTCTCCAGAGTAATAGGTGAGATCTCTAAACAACGTGTGCATCCAGCAGGGAGATTTCAGCTTGTGAATACTGTTTAGTAATTCAGTTGTAATTCACATAGCTTAGATAGTATTTTGCTAGAAGTCTTGCCTCACAAATCATAGGTTTCCAACCAAAAATAATTGTGCAACAAGGCTATCAGTCAGAGGATTTTGTGTATAAATACTATTTCCCTAAGAAATATTACTTTCTCCTTACCAAGAGATTTAGATTTAGATTTAGTTATAGGTACAAGGAGATTCTATCAGCCCCCCCCCCCACATTCTTTCAGGCCCCCCCACATTCTTTCATTACCTGGATATATTACATTCAGTAATGAAAGATGACAAGTACTCAGCTCGACTAAATTAACTCCTTTCTTCTTATAATTCTAGAATTTCCACTTGAGTTTTCAGAGAAATGCAAACTTTTTCTTTACAGTTACCAAAACTTACCCCATAATTTCCTGTTTACACATTTATCATAGATATTGTGATAAATGTGTTGAAGTGTTCCTAGGAAAAGATGAATATAACTGGTAAACAGATATTGTACAGTGTTTGTATAGTTCTAAACCTGAATTATATGTGTATCTGATTTTATTGTTTCCTCTTATATGAAACATTCTTTTGTTTTTATTTTTCTGTAATTTCATTGTGTATTCTATCATGGATATGATACCTAACATCAGAAAATGAAATAGTTGTATCATATATGTGTGTACATGAAAGTGTTTACATACGTCTACACCTATGAATACAAGCATACACACAAATTCCCTTTCTTCCTTCTGATGAGGAGATTAAGATGAGGTGTTGACTATTTTCTAGTGTAAATATTTTAAGAATTTTTTTTTCAAATTTATTTTGAAGTGTTTCCATATATAGCTACGATATATAAAGAATAAATATTTTGTGGAAAAATATGTTTTATGTTCATCATTACATTATTTTTATACTCTTAATTTGAAAATTGTTTGGCATTTAATCATTTTGAAAGACAGTGTGGCCCAGAAAATGTCTATTTTTCTGTTATATTTTTTATCCATTTTTTTAGATGAGAGAGGATTAGGCCTTATTCTATTTTAGGTCTCTTTGAAATCTAATATTCTACAAATGTAGCAGCTTATTTTGTGTTAGGTATTGCCAAATTGATTTTATCAAGTATTGTGACAACTGCCTTTAATAATTCAATGTGAATTCAAGTTTGTGAAAGGTTATTTACTGATTCATCTCTTTGTTTGAAAGGTTCTGAAGGTGAAAATCACTAAAGGGTAACTGGTGCCTACTTCTTTGTCACTCACAGCTGTACTAAAGGCACCATCTCTCTGAACCCATAAAGTCCTTGGTCAGGTACATTGGTTCCTACATGAAGCAGCAAGGCAGGTAAGGTACATTTGTGTAGTAGCTTCGCCTTGCCTCTTTAACTCTTTCTTTCTTTCTTTCTTTCTTTTTTTTTTTTTGAGGTTAATAACTTTACAATATTATATTGGCTTTGGCTTTGTCATACATTGACTTGAATCTGCCACTGGTGTACATGTATTCCCCATCCTGAACCCCCTCCCACATCCCTCCCCATACCATCCCTCTGGGTCATCCCAGTGCACCAGCCTTGAGTACCCTGTCTCATGCATCAAACCTGGACAGGCGATTCATTTCACATATGATAATATACATGTTTCAATGCCATTCTTCCAAACCATCTCACCCTTGCCCTCTCCTACAGAGTCCAAAAGACTGTTCTATATATCTGTGTTTCTTTTGCTGTTTTGCATACAAGGTTATTGTTACCACCTTTCAAAATTCCATATATATGCGTTACTATACGGTATTGGTGTTTTTCCTTCTGGCTCACTTCACCTGTATAATAGGCTCCAGTTTCATCCACTTCATTAAAACTGATTCAACTGTATTCTTTTTAATGGCTGAGTAATATTCCATTGTGTATATGTACCACAACTTTCTTATTCATTTGGCTGCTATTGTCCTGGCTATTATAAACAGTGCTGTGATGAACATTGTGGTTACACGTGTCTCTTTCAATTCTGGTTTCCTCGGTGTGTATGCCCAGCAGTGGGATTGCTGGATCATAAGGCAGTTCTATTTCCAGCTTTTTAAGGAATCTCCACAGTGTTCTCCATAGTGGCTGTACTAGTTTACATTCTGACCAACAGTGTAAGAGTGTTCCCTTTTCCCCACACCCTCTCCAGCATTTATTGCTGGTAGACTTTTGGATAGCAGCCATTCTGACTGGAGTGAATTGGTACTTTATTGTGGTTTTGATTTGCATTTCTCTGATAATGAGTGATGCTGATCATCTTTTCATGCATTTGTTAGCCATCTGTTTGTCTTCTTTGGAGAAATGTCTGTTTAGTTCTTTGGCCCATTTTTTGATTGGGTCATTTATTTTTCTGGAATTGAGCTGTAGGACTTGCTTGAATATTTTTGAGATTAGTTGTTTGTCCATTGTTTCATTTGTTATTATTTTCTCCCATTCTGAAGGCTGTCTTTTCACCTTGCTTAGAGTTTCCTTTGCTGTGCAGAAGCTTTTAATTTTACTTAGGTTCCATGGTTTATTTTTGGAATAAAAAATAAAAGGATTCCTTTTATTTCCAATATTCTGGGAGGTGAGTCATAGAGGATCCTGCTGTGATTTACGTCAGAGAGTGTTTTGCCTATGTTCTCCTCTAAGAGTTTTATAGTTTCAGGTCTTATGTTTAGATCTTTAATCCATTTTGACTTCATTTTTGTGTATGGTGTTAGAAAGTGTTCTAGTTTCATTCTTCATACAAGTGGTTGACCAGTGTTTCCAACACCACTTGTTAAAGAGATTGTCTTTTCTCCATTGTATAGTCTCACCTCCTTTGTCAAAGGTAAGGTGTCCATAGATGCATGGATTTATCTCTGGGCTTTCTGTTTTCTTCCATTGATCTATATTTCTGTCTTTGTGTCAGTACCATACTGTCTTGATGACTGTGGCTTTGTCGTAGAGCCTGAAGTCAGGCAGTTTGATTCCTCCAGTTCCACTCTTCTTTCTCAAGATTGCTTTGGATATTCAAGGTTTTTTTGTTTTTCCATACAAATTGTGAAATTATTTGCTCTAGTTCTGTGAAAAATACCATTGGTAGCTTGATATAGATTGCATTGAATCTATAGATTGCTTTGGGTTATATACTCATTTTCAACTATATTGATTCTTCCGATCCATGAACACGGTATATTTCTCCATCTATTTGTGTCCTCTTTGAATTCTTTCATCAGTGTTTTATAATTTTCTTATATATGGCTTTTGTGTCTTTATGTAGCTATATTCCTTAGTATTTTATTGTTTTCATTGCAATGGTGAATGGAATTGTTTCCTTAATTTCTTTTTCTGTTTTCTCATTGTTTTGTATAGGAATGCAAGGGATTCTGTGTGTTGATTTTATACCCTGAAACTTTAATATATTCATTAATTAGCTCTAGTAATTTTCTGGTGGAATCTTTTGGGTTTTCTATGTAGAGGATCATGTCATCTGCAAACAGTGAGAGTTTTACTTCTTCTTTTCCAATCTGGATTCCTTTTATTTCTTTTCCTGCTTTGATTACTGTGGCCAAAACTATGTTGAATAGTAGTGGTGAGAGTGGGTATCTTCTTTAATTCTTAATTGTCTGATTTGAAAAATGCTGGAAAGGTGAAGGTAGCAGATTCAGTGTTTGAGATGTGAATAGCTTAAATATAACTTCATAAACAAATTCTCATGAATGTACTTTGATATTTTCTTTGTTGTTGTTCAGTCACTAAGTTACATCTAATTCTCTGGGACCCCATGAACTGCAGCACACCTGACTGACTCATGTGTATTGAGTCAGTGATGCCATCCAGTCATCTCATCGAGTTGTGATAAAGTCACAGTTTTATTTATAGATCACAAAGAACTACCATTGTCTCTGGAATGCAGTTAAAGCTCTGGAAGGGTCCTGTCCCTTGTCAGTCTTACCATTGATAAGTGTGGGCCTAAGGCAAGATACAGAGTGACACTGGTCTTCACCATCTCACTTCTATCTTGTACAACTTAGATTTTTCCAAACAAAACAGTCAGAAACAGAAATTTTAGAATATAATTAGATAAGAAACATTTTGTCCAAATGATTAAGGAGTTTTCCAAAATGCTTAGAAAGTTAACCTAATATTTGTAAACTTTTTTGTATAGAGACATACTAATGTGGTGATTTTATAGAAACAAAAAATAAATTTTAATTTTTTGTTTGCAGTATCATTTGTATAAAATTTCAATAAAGATTCATAAGTATTTTCATTATGTATATATTTTTTAGCATTGAGCCAACTTTATAAAAAAATTAAGCAGATTCTTATTTACTTAAAATATACCCATCTAGAGAGGCATTACAAATACAAACAGACTTCAAACTCCTCAGACCTTTTAATCTCAAGCTTACTTTCAAAAATAGTTTTATTATTTTTTAAAATTTATGAACATGTGTATTAAGATTAATATACTTTTTTGCATATGTGTTTATATAATTAAAGACAATCAACAATATATATTACAATAAATGAACTAATTTGTAACTGTTCTAGGAAACATATAAGCTAATCATTTATCTTATATATGTATTTCTATTTCTCTAGTCTTTTAAAATAATTGCCAACTTTAAATAAAGTAACTAAAATTTGCTTGTTTGTATTTAAGAGAAAACACAAAGCTAGGAATCTAGTAACTTTTCAATTATTTTATTTTTTCCATTTTATATCACTTTAACAACTTTTTTGTTAGGTAACAGAAGCATAAATATATCTATGGGAATCATAAATAAATATATCTGTGTGATATATATGACATCATTGACTCCATGAAAATGAATTTGAGCAAACTCTGAGAAACAGTGAAGATCAGATACCATCCATTGGGTTGCAAAGAGCTGGACATGACTAAGTGATTGAACAACAACAAAACGTAACTACACATCACTTAATGACGTGCATATTTTAATTTCTATTCTATAAGAAACATTGTAATTTAAAACTATATTTGGAGAGTAATATTCGTATATATATATATGTTAGTTGCTCAGTCATCTCTGACTCTTTGCGACCTCATGAACTGTGGCCTATCAGGCTCCTCTGTCCATGGAATTCTCCAGGCAAGAATACTGAAGTAGGTGGCCATTTCCTTCACAGGGATTTGTATATATATTTCTTACTTCAAAAATTGTTTATGTATCCAAATATAATTTATTAATTCAATTTAAAATCAGTGTAAAGTCTTCCAAAGAGTTGGAAATTACAATTTACAATATTAAGTTCATATAATTTGTAGTATCATCAAACACTCCAGTACACTGATGTTGTAAAGTCAGTAAAAATGAACAAATTGAACTTTTAAATGATATTCATTATTAACATTTCAAAAATAAATTTTCAATTATTCAGATTCAAGTTTTTATAATTATAAAAAATTTTAGGAAATAATAATAGAATGTTTTTTTTGTTTAAAGTTAAATTAAACTCTTATAATTTGCCTAAAAAGTCATTTCTATATTGGGAAATTACATAAGATCTTTTTAATTTAAATAAACCTCTGTGTTCACGTATTTTAAAAAATCAGGACTTCTGAGTTCATGGCAACACTCTAAGGGCCTAGTAGTCTTTTAATCTAAATGATTAATTAAATTACCTGAAAAACAGCTATTCTTTTTCTACTTTATTTAATTTGGGGCAAAGGGAAAACAGAAATGAAAGTTAATAAAAGGTAAAAGTTAAAAGATAATAGTTATATTTTAACTAATAAAGTTAAAAGATAAAAGTTAATCATTTTCTTTCCCTTGTATTTTTGACTATGATAAAAATAATCCTCTAATGAATATACCATTATAGAAAATTATTTATGATGAATTAATTTAAAAATTTCCCAAGCAGAAATAAAAAGGAAGAAATAATAAAATGAAGTGAAGGAAAGGTAGCTTCAGTCAGACACACAATCATGATAGTCAAAAGTTAACTTTCTTCTCACTGCAAGGAGTAATAGACTACTTAGACTTAAATGCAGAAAACATTTCACACACACACACATTTTTGTTAGGAATCATTTACACAATAACACATCCTACTACTACTAAGTTGCTTCAGTCGTGTCCAACTCTGTGCAACCCCACAGATGGCAGCCCACCAGGCTTCCCCGTCTCTGGGATTCTCCAGGCAAGAACACTGGAGTGGGCTGCCATTTCCTTCTCCAATGCATGAAAGTGAAAGTGAAGTCCCTCAGTCGTGTCCCACTCTAGCGACCCTATGGACTGCCGCCTACCAGGCTCCACCGTCCATGGGATTTTCCAGGCAAAAGTACTGGAGTGGGGTGCCAATATCATATAATCATATAATTAAAAATCTAGTGCTTATTAATCCCAGATGTATACAGATTAAAGATGGATTCTTATGTATTAAACTCTCTACCAGACACATGAGACACAGCTCCTGAGACCTTTTCTCTTTTTGTTCTAAAGCATCTGCCAAATGAATAATCTTATTCATGTAAAAATTCCCCCTGAGTGGCCACTGCAGTTTCACGTTGTCCTTTGAGAAATTATAACACTTAGAGAGATAACTGTGACTTAAAACAGGAAAGGGAAATTGTGTATGTCAAAGCCTGAGACATCAAGGGGACCCTTGAAAATGTATCAGGCATCAGTGCAGTGTCGTATTTCCAGAGTCTCCCCAGAGGAGCCAACAAAAATTTTAATGATAATTTTGACTAAGGTGACTCAAAGAATATTGTTTTTAAGGAATATAGACTGATGTGACCATCTGAAATCATCACCCATATGATGACCCTAAGGTCATCTGGATGCTGAAGTTACATGACTTACACATCTTCTTATGGTTTCCCCCAATTAAGCTATAATATTCATTGGAAGAACTGATGCTGAAGCTAAAACTCCAGTACTTTGTCCACCTGATGTAAAGAACTGACTCATTGGGAAAGACCCTGATTCTGGGAAAGATTGAAGGCAGGAGGAGAAGGGGACAACAGAGGATGAGATGGTTAGATGGTATCACCAACTGGATGGACATGAGTTTGAGCAAGCTGTGGGAGTTGGTGATGGACAGGGAGGTGTTGCAGCCCATCTTGTCCATCTGGTCACAAAGAGTTGGATACAACTGAACAAATGAACAGAACTGAAGTTAGGCTGACAGAAAGAAACTTCCTCTCTTTAGATCTAATTAAAACACATAATCAAAAAAATCATAAAAGGTACTGTCAACGTTTGAGAGAAGAAAATTCAGGTCTTTCAGAGCAGAGCACAGTTTGCAGTTTGGGATCCTGAGCCTTGTTGCTGCTGCTGCTGCTGCTAAGTCGCTTCAGTCATGTCCGACTCTGTGTGACCCCATAGACGGCAGCCCACCAGGCTCCCCCGTCCCTAGAATTCTCCAGGCAAGAACACTGGAGTGGGTTGCCATTTCCTTCTCCAATGCATGAAAGTGAAAAGTGAAAGTGAAGTCGCTCAGTCGTGCCCGACTCTTAGCAACCCCATGGACTGCAGCCTACCAGGCTCCTCCATCCATGGGATTTTCCAGGCAAGAGTACTGGAGTGGGGTGCCATTGCCTTCTCCGAGACTTGTTAGAGAGGCTATTTTAATTGGATCCTTGCAGAATTTTGTGTTTGTTCACTTTTGACTCTCCAAAAGACCACCAAACAATTCTGCTGATGAAGAAAAACTAACTTCAGTGAAAGCAAATAGAAGGCTCACTCACAGAGCAAATTATTTCAAACTCAGGAATAACAGTGTGCGCCACACATTTCATTGGTCAGGCTCTCACCTAAATTCCTCTAGTAATTTGCTACTAGCTCATACCAGTCTTTGGAGAAGGCAATGGCACCCCACTCCAGTACTCTTGCCTGGAAAATCTCATGGACGGAGGAGCCTGGTGGGCTGCAGTCCATGGGATCGCTAAGAGTCGGACACGACTGAGCAACTTCACTTTCACTTTTCACTTTCATGCATTGGAGAAGGAAATGGCACCCCACTCCAGTACTCTTGCCTGGAGAATCCTAGGGACGGGGGAGCCTGGTGGTCTGCCGTCTATGGGGTCGCACAGAGTTGGACAGGACTGAAGTGACTTAGCAGCAGCAGCAGCATCAGATCAGATCAGATCAGATCAGTCACTCAGTCGTGTCCGACTCTTTGCGACCCCATGAACCGCAGCTCGCCAGGCCTCCCTGTCCATCACCAGCTCCCGGAGGTCACTCAGACTCGCATCCATCGAGTCAGTGATGCCATCCAGCCATCTCATCCTCTGTCGTCCCCTTCTCCTCCTGCCCTCAATCCCTCCCAGCATCAGAGTCTTCTCCAATGAGTCAACTCTTCGCATGAGGTGGCCAAAATATTGGAGTTTCAGCTTTAGCATCATTCCTTCCAAAGAAATTCCAGGATTGATCTCCTTCAGAATGGACTGGTTGGATCTTCTTGCAGTCCAAGGGACTCTCAAGAGTCTTCTCCAACACCACAGTTCAAAAGCATCAATTCTTCGGTGCTCAGGCTTCTTCACAGTCCAGCTCTCACATCCATACATGACCACAGGAAAGACCATAGCCTTGACTAGGCGAACCTTTGTTGGTAAAGTAATGTCTCTGCTTTTGAATATGCTATCTAGGTTGGTCATAACTTTCCTTCCAAGGAGCAAGCGTCTTTTAATTTCATGGCTGCAGTCACCATCTGCAGTGATTTTGGAGCCCAGAAAAACAAAGTCTGACACTGTTTCCACTGTTTCCCCATCTATTTCCCATGCAGTGATGGGACCAGATGCCATGATCTTCGTTTTCTGAATGTTGAGCTTTAAGCCAACCTTTTCACTCTCCACTTTCACTTTCATCAAGAGGCTTTTTAGCCCCTCCTCACTTTCTGCCATAAGAGTGGTGTCATCTGCATATCTGAGGTTATTGATATTTCTCCCAGCAATCTTGATTCCAACTTCTGTTTCTTCCAGTCCAGCATTTCTCATGATGTACTCTGCATATAAGTTAAATAAACATGGTGACAATATGCAGCCTTGATGTACTCCTTTTCCTATTTGGAACCAGTCTGTCGTTCCATGACCAGTTCTAACTGTTGCTTCCTGACCTGCATACAGATTTCTTAAGAGGCAGATCAGGTGGTCTGGTATTCCCATCTCTTTCAGAATTTTCCATAGTTTATTGTGATCCACACAGTCAAAGGCTTTGGCATAGTCAATAAAGCAGAAATAGATGTTTTTCTGGAACTCTCTTGCTTTTTCCATGATCCAGCGGATGTTGGCAATTTGATCTCTGGTTCCTCTGCCTTTTCTAAAACCAGCTTGAACATCAGGAAGTTCACGGTTCACATATTGCTGAAGCCTGGCTTGGAGAATTTTGAGCATTACTTTACTAGCGTGTGAGATGAGTGCAATTGTTCGGTAGTTTGAGCACTCCTTGACATTGCCTTTCTTTGGGAATACCAGTCTTTAAAAGTGCACCTGACTACTTTTTCTACAGAGTTGCGTTTCATCTCTCTCCTATTGCAATAATCTTGAATAAAGTTTCTCCTTCCTTTTTAACTTTGTACAATGAAATTTTACTTTAACTAATACTTTTCTAAGAATCCAGGTTTCTACATCTTGTGATAAAGACGAGTCATTCACTTCTATCCCTGAAGTCTCTTTGTGTATCTATTTAGTTAACAAGGACAAAAAATGATAAAATATGAGTCAAATATTAAGCTTTAGGCTTTTCTCCCATAAGATCTCTTTTCTGACTGACTTTATTTAATGTAGAGATGACAAAAAAATTATAGAGACATACAAGATATTATATGAAATGATGGTCATCATTATTTAAAGTTGTTTATTTTATATGCAAATTATTTTCCCAAAGTATGTAGTAAATATACATGTGGCTTGTACCCAGCATAAGTTAATATCCGTAGCAATATTATGTTATATATGTATGTGTGTATGTATATATACACATATATCATATATATGCATGAGTACTAATGAATTTCCAAAAAAGAAATTCCAAAAACTTTGTTTCCCTCTATTCTCCTTGAAAAGAAAAGATCGTCCACAGCCTAGATTAAAATTTTATTTCATTTCTTCATCAAATAAATGTTTTATAATATTAAAAGCAAAATAAAATACCCCATTTTTGTGTATTTTAGTGAAGGCTTTTTGTATCATGACACATTATACTTGGTTATAATTTTAATTATAAATATTTTGTAATACAAGTTAAGTTTAATTACATCATAATATACTTGCTAATATAGCATTTATCACACGTATTGCTATGTGTAAATATCTGGTTTTCCGGAGTAACTCACAGCTGTATTTACAGATTTGACTCTAATCATATGCATATATGGGTAGATCTCATTGTTTTTTCTTTTTACTAAAATGCTCACTGAAAATCTGATGAAAGCTGGAAACAGTTCTTTCACAATAGCTTATCCACACACTGTTTTTCCGAAATTCCAGGTTACCAGACTCCATTTTAGTAGATTCCTTGATTTTGTTTAGATTTAAAAATTGAGAAATTTTTCTACTAGATGTCTCAGATTGATTCAACTTTAGCATTTTTTAAACATATCTACTAATATAATTTACTCTCTTATAAGTTTTTCTGAGAGAACCCTTCTGATTTCTGAATTAATTATAAAAAACTAGAACTCTAATAGAAGACTAGACTGAGTAGATGAAAAAATCTTGAAGTACCAGGTTAAAATAATTCTCAGTGCCAGTGACTACTGTCAAAGATATTTAGGCTTAGTAAATAATTGCAGTAAAGAGTTCAGAGTGATCAGTGTATGATGAAAGCTATTAACAAAGATTTAAATACAATTTAGGTGTTTAGATCAGTGGCTTAGATCATAAAGAATCTGTCTGCAAACCAGAAGACTCGGGTTCATTCCCTGAGTTGGGAAGATCCCTGGAGAAGGGAATGGCAATCCATTCCAGTATTATTGCCTGGAGAATTCCATGGACAGAGGAGCCTGGAAAGCTACAGTCCACAGGGTCACAAAGAGTTGGACATGTCTGAGCAACTAACACTTTCATTTTTTCCTTAATCACATATTATATTTTAGAATGCACAGTCCTCTTAAACTGTATGAGCAGTCTGTATGTATAACCAGTATTTGGGTCAAGAAGAAACAGTTAGTACCAGACATGGAATTCCTGACTGATTCAAAATTGGGAAAGATGTATGACAAGGCCGTATATTGTCACCTTGCTTGTTTAACTTAAATGCAGAGTGTACCATGTGAAATTCCCAGCTGGATGAATCAAAAGCTGGAGTCAAGATTCACAGGAGAAATATCAGCAACCTCAGATGTGCAGATGATATCATTCTAATGCAGAAAGTGAAAAGGAAATAAAGAGCCTCTTGTTGATGTGAAAGAGAAGAGTGAAAAATCTGGCTTGAAACTCAACATTCAAGAAACTGAGATCTGATCCCATCACTTAATGGGAAAAAAGAGGAAATAGTAACAGATTTTATTTTCTTGGGCTCCAAAAATCACTGCAGATAGTGACTGCAGCCATGAAATTAAAAGACCCTTGCTATTTGGAAGAAAATTTATGAAAAAAAAAACTACAAAACATATTAAAAAGCAAAGAGATCACTTTGCCAGTAAAGGTCTGTATTGTCAAAGCTTTGGTTTTTCCATGTACTGCTGCTGCTACTGCTGCTAAGTCGCTTCAGTCGTGTCCGACTCTGTGCGACCCCATAGACAGAAGCTCACCAGGCTCCCCCGTCCCTGGGATGCTCCAGGCAAGAATACTGGAGTGGGTTGCCATTTCCTTCTCCAATGAATGAAAGTGAAGAGTGAAAGTAAAGTCGCTCAGTCATGTCCGACTCTTAGCGACCCCATGGACTGGAGCCTACCAGGATCCTCCGTCCATGGGATTTTCCAGGCAAAATTACTGGGGTGGGGTGCCGGTAATTGGACCATAAAGAAAGCTGAGAGCTAAATAATTTATGCTTTGGGATTGCAGTGCTAAAGAAAACTCTTGAGAATTCCTTGGATTGCAAAGAGATCAAACTAGTCAAATATAAAGGAAAACAAACCTGAATCTAATTGAAAGGTTTGTTGCTGAAACTGAGGCTACAATATTTTGGCCATCTGACGCAAACAACCAACTTAGTGGAAAACACCCTGATGCTGGAAAAGATTGAAGGCAGGAGGCCAAGGGGGTGACAGCAGCTGAGATGGTTGGATGTCATCATCATCTACTCAATGAACATGAATTTACGCACACTGTGGGAGGCAGTGGCTGATACGCTGCAGTGCATGGGGTTACAAATAGTTAGACATAATTTAGTGAGTAAAGAACAACAATAAATGGCAGTTCTTAGGCAAAAGATTGCATTTTGGAATACAGTTTAAAGAATCTATTAGACAGATTTGCATTTGATTCTTTCATATTTTCTTAAATCCTGGTAATAATGATTTTGAAAATAAAGCAAAAACAAGGATTATTATAGGAAATAATTGCCATAATCTGAATCTGCACTATTTTTCTCTGCTGTTCAAACACTTTTCCAATATTTTATTTTATATTAGTGACTTAGATTTATTTTTATATAAATTTATTTATTTTAACTGGAGGCTAATTACTTTACAATATTGTATTGGTTTTGTCATACATTGACATGATTCCACCATGGGTGTACATGTGTTCCCCATCCTGAACCCCCCTCCCACATCCCTCTCCATCCCATCCATCTGGGTCATCCCAGTGCAGCAGCCCCAAGCATACTGTATCATGCATCAAACCTGGATTTGTGATTCATTTTACATATGATAATATATATGTTTCAACGCAATTCTCCCAAATCATCCCACCCTCACCCTCTCCCACAGAGTCCAAAAGACTGTTCTATACATCTGTGTCTCTTTTAATGTCTCGCATACAAGGTTATCATCACTATCTTTCTAATTCCATATATATGTGATAGTATACCGTATTGATGTTTTTCTTTCTGGATTAATTCACCTGTATAATAGCCTCCAGTTTCACCCACCTCATTAGAACTGATACAAATGTTTTCTTTTTAATGGATGAGTAATACTCCATTGTATATGTGTGCCACAGCTTTCTTATCCATTCGTCTACTGATGGACATCTAGGTCGCTTCCATGTCCTGGCTATTATTAACAGTGCTGCAGTGAACATTGGGGTACACGTGCCTCTTTCAATTCTGGTTTCACCTGTATGTATGCCCAGCAGTGAGGTTGCTGGGTCATATGGAATGAAATAAAAACAGATAGTTGAAGACTTCAACAGATAGTTGAAGACTCAAAATGGAGACCCAAAACAGATGAAATAAAAACAGATAATTGAAGTCTTCAACAGATAGTTGAAGACTCCATTTCTGCACTTTCAGTAGTCTATCAAATCTAGTCTATATAATATTTGAAAAAAAAAGTATAAATCATGTAGAACTAGCAGATAAACTCTCCCTTCAACAACAGGAGAATTGCATTCTGCTCAAAAGCACATGGAATGTTTTCCAAGGTACATGAACGCTAATACAAGCTACAATAAATTTTAAAATATTGAAATAATAAAAAAATACATTTTTTTGACCACAGTGAAATGAGATTTGGAATCGAAAAACATAATTTAATTCAATGAATTCACAAATTAAGTGTAAATTAACAATTTAAATCAATGAATCAAAACTAAATCAAAATAGAAACAAGAAAATCATTTGAAATTATATAATTGGTGACACAACATGACAAAACTCATGTAATGTAGGTGATGCAGTGCTTAGAGTAAAAATTATAGCTATAAAAGGTCAGGGTGTTCTCAACCAATATCTAAACTTCCACATTTATATACTGAAAAAATGTAGAAGAAAACCATAAAGTGTAGAGCGAAATTAATTAAAGAGAGTATAGATAAAGAAGAGAGACTATAAAAAAAAGTCTATCTTTGGGAATTATTTTAAAAAAATAATAATAAATCTTGTCTATACTAAGAGAGAAAGAAGAATCAAAGTACCAAAATTAGGAATGAGGAAGAAAGTATTATTACTGAAATTGCAGAAAGAAAAAGAACTGCAAGGAGACATTATGAAAAGCTCAATATAAAAAAAATCTAGGTAATCATGTTTAAATAGAGACATTCATAGAAAAACATAAACTACTGAAATTGACTCTAGAAGAAACAGAAAATCTAAGTATACCTTTCAAGAATAAAGAGGTTGAATTACTAAGTCAATGAGCAAACAGACAAATTGCACCAAAAATATCCAAGATAAAATGACTTCACTGGGGAATATTTGAAACATGTAAAGCAGAAAACAAAGATCATGACATCCAGTCCCATCACTTCATGGGAAATAGACGGGGAAACAGTGGAAACAGTGTCAGAATTTATTTTTCTGGACTCCAAAATCACTGCAGGTGATTACTGCAGCCATTAAATTAAAAGACTTTTACTCCTTGGAAGGAAAGTTACGACCAACCTAGATAGCATATTCAAAAGCAGAGACATTATTTTGCCAACAAAGGTCCATCTAGTCAAGGTTTTTTTTCCAGTGGTCATGTATGGATGTGAAAGTTGGACTGTGAAGAAAGTTGAATGCCAAAGAATTGATGCTTTTGAACTGTGGTGTTGGAAAGGACTCTTGAGAGTCCCTTGGACTGCAGGGAGATCCAACCAGTCCATTCTGAAGGAGATCAGCCCTGGGATTTCTTTGGAGGGAATGATACTGAAGCTGAAACTCCAATACTTTGGCCACCTCATGAGAAGAGATCACTCATTGGAAAAGACTTTGATGCTGGGAGGGATTGGGGGCAGGAGGAAAAGGGGACGACAGAGGATGAGATGTCTGGATAGCATCACTGACTCGATGGATGTGAGTCTGAGTGAACTCCGGGAGTTGGTGATGGACAGGTAGGCCTGGATTGCTGTGATTCATGGGGTCGCAAAGAGTCAGACACGACTGAGGGACTGAACTGAAATGAAATCAGAATTAATAGAAATTATTAATTCTTCTAAAGATAAGTTAGGAGGGAACGTTTCTCAACTTGTTTCTATGAGACCAGTATTACAATGATAACGAAACTAAAGACATCACAAGAAAGGAAAACCGCAAAACTAAACACAAAAACTCACAATACAATTTACACAGCAAATACACCAACATATAAAAATGTTTGCACACCACGACCATGTGGGATTCATTGTAGGAATGAAAAGCTGTTTTAACTTTCAGGTAGGTAAAAATGGGAATTTGACAGAATCATAATCTTTGCATGATCAAAACAACCAAAAAAAGAATGAAAGAATATAATTAAACTTTCTAAACCTAATTAAAAAAAAAAGAGGGAGAGAATTTTAAACCTAATTATAAAAGAGGGAGAGAAAACATAACCAACAAATTCAATGATGTGATAATAGAAATGCAAGTGAAAAACTTAAATACTACTTTCTTTTTTTTTTAAAATTTTATTTTTATTTTATTTAACTTTACAATATTGTATTGGTAAATACTACTTTCTATCCACTAGTATAGGCTTCCCTAGTGTCACAGTGGTAAAGAATCTACCTTCCAATGCAGGAGACAGGAATTGGGTTGGGAAGATTTTTGGAGAAGGACATGATGACCCATTCCAATGTTCTTGCCTGGGAAATCCACTGACAGTAGAACCATGATTTAGTGATTAAATAACAAAAACAGTATGATCAAAAATAAAGATTAATATAAAATATTGGAATTGTGAGGATCTGGAGAAATCAGAACCCTCATATACTACTAGTGAAATGCAAAGTTGTCCATGCAGGTGGTTTGAAAAAAGTCTGCTAGATCCTCAAATGGAGAATTTGCATAAAATGTAGCAATTCAATTTTTAGTTGATACTAAAAATATATATATATATATTTTCATACAAAAGCTTCTACATTAGTGCTAGTAAATTATATTCATAATGATCAAAAATTTGATAAAAACCAAATACTTATCATGGCATTAAATGGAAAATAAATATTTTGTATTCATGTTAACACAATAGAATATTATTCAGCAATAAAAACTAATGAATTATTAATACATGCCACAACATTAATGGATGTTGAAAATGTTATGTATGCTGCAGTAAAGAAGTCAGTCACAAATAACACAATTAGAAGTAAATAAATATTAATTTAATAAAGAAATATTTTTTAGTATTTTTTATTTATTAAAAAAGTATCCTTTTATACTATGATATAACTATTTTTTCTGACTTTATGTTTCTGTTTATAGTAATTTTTATTTTACTACCAAAACACCTTGAATTTTTTGCTGCAAAAATTGTCACAAATTTTGGGATTCTTGACATTATCTCATAACTTAATATAAAGTAGTGCCTAGCAAAGATTACAAATATAAATAATTCATAGAAAATTAGTAGTACTTCATATAAAATTCATTTTAATTAAAATTAGCATATAGTTCATACAAAGCTAGTTTCTCTATAGGAGTAACAATGTCTAGAAATAATTATATATCACTACTATAATAGAAAAGATAAACGAAATCTTAGATTTAACTTGCAAAAGATGCTCAAGTTATCTATTCCAAAGCTCTATCACACTATTAACTTCAGTTAAAAAGGGAAAATAATAGATGTTATGAAGTCCTTGAATTATAATCTTAGATATTATGCCATAATCTGGTCAAAATACAAATTATTTTCAAGTTAGTTCACAAATTCATTGCTATATCAAAGTACCATACATTATTTTAGAAACTGATGAACACATTCTAAAATCTGTACACAAAAATTATATCTTATAAAAAACTAAATCTTCTTTGAAAAGGAAGATTAATAAGGTGGGCTTTATGTACTCAGACTACAAACTCCATGTGGTGTCACTGCGAAAAACAAAAATGAAACAAATCAGACCTCTGTGAACAAGCTCCCATATACAGGATTCTGATACATAGGAAATCTGGGCACAATTTAATGAGATTACCCTGAGTCCTTTAGTACAAGGTATTGAGGAAATGACTCACAAAGAAAAAAATAGATGGGGATGAATTTCTACCTTATATTTTATTTGGGATCAGAATCTGAATGTGTTCAGAGTTCTAAAATTAAAAGGCAACACTTTGATGTAAATGAAAGAAGTGTAGAGAAATATCTTCATGATTTGGAGATGGATAACTTTAAAAACTAAATTCATAACATACAACTTATAGCACTGTAATAGAAAATAATTTAGGAATTTCTTTCAAATGAATGACAGTAAAAAAAAAAATGACAGCGATAATAAACAATTATAATATTAATGGACAATTCAGTTCAGTTAAGTTGCTCAGTCCTGCCCCACTCTTTGTGACCCCATGGACTGAAGCATGCCAGGCTTCCTTGTCCAACACCAACTCCTGGAACTTGCTCAAACTCACGTCCATCAAGTCAGTAATGCCATCCAACCATCTCATCCTCTGTTGTCCCCTTCTCCTCCTTCCTTCAATCTTTCCCAGCATCAGGGTCTGTTCCAATGAACCCATTCTTCACATCAGGTGACCAAGGTATTGGAGCTTCAGCCTCAGCATCAGTACTTCCAATGAATATTCAGGACTTATTTCCTTTAGGATTGACTGGTTTGATGACCTTTCTGTTCAAGACACTCTCAAGAGACTTCTCCAAAGCTACAGTTCAAAAGAATCAATTATTCAGTGATCCGCTTTCTTTACAGTCCAGCTCTCACATGCATACATAACTATTGGAAAAACCACATCTTTGACTAGATATATGGACCTTGTTGGTAAAGTAATGTCTCTGCTTTTGAATATGCCTATAGGTTTTTCATAGCTTTTCATCCGAGGAACAAGTGTCTTTTAATTTCATGGCTGCAGACACCATCTCCAATGATTTTGAAGCCCTAGGAAGTTCATCTTTCAGTGTCATATCTTTTTCCCCTTTCATACTGTTCATGGGGTTCTCAAGGCAAGAATATTTAAGTAGTTTGCCATTCCCTTCTCCAATGGACCACATTTTGTCAGAAATCTCCAACATAACCCATCCATCTTGGGTGACCCAAGACGTATAATCAATAATGCATAAATGTGTTTCTATTGATATATACTTCATAATAGTGCAACTTAAAGTACATAATATAAAGTAGGTTTTTAACACAGATTTCAGCTTGATCACATTTTGCCCAAAAATGTTCAAAAATATTTTCTAGGAATTTGGAAATACCTAATAGGACAAAAAAATACCACCAAAGTACTGTTACATGATGAATGGATAAAGATGTAGTGCATCTATATAATGGAGTATTGCTGCTGCTGCTAAGTCACTTCAGTTGTGTCTGACTCTGTGCAACCCCATAGATGGCAGCCCACTAGGCTCCACTGTCCCTGGGATTCTCCAGGCAAGAACATTGCAGTGGGCTGCCATTTCCTTCTCCAAGCATGAAAGTGAAAAGTGAAAGTGAAGTCACTCAGTCATGTTCAACGCTTCGCGACCCCATGAACTGCAGCCTACCAGGCTCTTCCGTCCATGGGATTTTCCAGACTAGCGTACTGGAGTGGGTTGCCATTACCTTCTCCGAATGGAATATTATTCAGCCATAAAAGGAATGAATTTGAGTTCATTGTAGTGATGTGCATGAACCTAGAGCCTGTAATACAGAGTGAAGTAAGACAGAAAGAGGAAAGCAAATATTGTATGTTAACATGTATATGTGTAATCTAGAAAAAAAATACTCATGAACCTATATACAGAGAAGAAATGGAGACTTAGATGTAGAGAATGGCCTTGTGGTCACAGTGAGGAAAGAAGAGGGTAGGAAAAGATGAAAAAGTAGCATTGACTTATTTACACTGTCACAGGAAAAAATAGATAAAATGTGCAAAATTGCAATACAACACAGTGAATCCAAACTGACACTATGTGAAAACCTACAGGGTGGGATGAGGGGAGAGTCTCCAGAGGAAGGGTATATATGTATATTATTATGACTGATTTGTCGTGTCGTATGGCAGAGACCAGCATAGCATAGTAAAGTAATTATACTCCAAATAAAAAATATAAAAATATATTGTTACTAAGGACTTTAAGATTGTAGTTTCTGAAAATCAGGACCAACTGTGAGGTATTCATGACTCCATATCATTTATGAATCTACTTTATGCCCAAGTCGCCAGTCCCTCTTGCTACAAAAAATATAACAAAGAAGAAATCTATTCATTCACACACTTATCAAACATTTAAACATGTTGTATATGGAAACACTGTGTAAAATGTGAAATGAGACCAGGAAATATACCACAGACAGGTAAATTAATAGTCTCCTCAAAATCCATCTCATGTTCATTCAATTCCATTTAAAAAGCAAACAAAAAATAATTAAACTAAAATAACTATTATTTTCACTCTCTAAAGACACAAATGGGCTTCCCAAGTGTCTTAATCATAAGGAACCCACCTGTCAATGCAGGAAACACAAGGGATGTGGATTCAATCCCTGGACCAGGAAGACCCCCTCGAGGCGGAAATGGCAACCTACTCCAGTATTCAAGAATTTCCAGTATTCTTGTCTGGATAAATCCATGCACAGAATAGCCTGATGAACTCCAGTCCATGGGGTCAAAAAGAATCAGAAAACACGACTTAGTGACTAAGCAAAGACACAAATAATTTGTTTCTTAGGAATGAATTCTATGGCTTTCTTTCTGAAATCTTAAACCTGTTTCTCTACATTCTATTTTGTGAGAGAATGTCCATGTAATAGAAATATAACCCCAAACATTGACCTAGAGCCAGACATCCTGGAATGTGAAGTCCAGTGGGCCTTAGAATGCATCACTACGAACAAAGCTAGTGGAGATGATGGAATTCCAGTTGAACTATTCCAAATCCTGAAAGATGATACTGTAAAAGTGCTGCACTCAATATGCTAGCAAATCTGGAAAACTCAGCAGTGGCCACAAGATTGGAAAAGGTCAGTTTTCATCCCAATCCCAAAGAAAGGCAATGCCAAACAATGCTCAAACTACTGCACAATTGCACTCATCTCACATGCTAGTAAAGTAATGCTCAAAATTCTCCAAGCCAGGCTTCAGCAATATGTGAACCAAGAACTTCCTGATGTTCAAGGTGGTTTTAGAAAAGGCAGAGGAACCAGAGATCAAATTGCCAACATCCGCTGGATCATCAAAAAGGCGAGAGAGTTCCAGAAAAACATCTATTTCTGCTTTATTGACTATGCCAAAGCGTTGGACTGTGTGGATCACAATAAACTGTGGAAAATTCTGAAAGAGATGGGAATACCAGACCACCTGATCTGCCTCTTGAGAAATCTGTATGCAGGTCAGGAAGCAAAAGTTAAAACTGGACATGGAACAACAGACTGGTTCCAAATAGGAAAAGGAGTATGTCAAGGCTGTATATTGTCACCCTGTTTATTTAACTTATATGCAGAGTACATCATGAGAAACGCTGGGCTGGAAGAAACAGAAGTTGGAATCAAGATTGCTGGGAGAAATATCAATAACCTCAGATATGTAGATGACACCACCCTTATGGCAGAAAGTGAAGAGGAACTAAAAAGCCTCTTGATGAAAGTGAAAGTGGAGAGTGAAAATGTTGGCTTAAGGCTCAACATTCAGAAAACGAAGATCATGGCATCTGGTCCCATCACTACATGGGAAATAGATGGGGAAACAGTGGAAACAGTGTCAGAATTTATTTTTCTGGACTCCAAAATCACTGCAGATGGTGACTGCAGCCATGAAATTAAAAGACGTTTACTCCTTGGAAGGAAAGTTATGACCAACCTAGATAGCATATTCAAAAGAAGAAACATTATTTTGTCAACAAAGGTTCGCCTAGTCAAGGCTATGGTCTTTCCTGTGATCATATATGGATGTGAGAGCTGGACTGTGAAGAAGGCTGAGTGCCGAAGAATTGATGCTTTTGAACTGTGGTGTTGGAGAAGACTCTTGAGAGTCCCTTGGACTGCAAGGAGATCCAACCGGTCCATTCTGAAGGAGATCAGCCCTGGGATTTCTTTGGAAGGAATGATGCTAAAGCTGAAACTCCAGTAATTTGGCCGCCTCATGCGAAGAGTTGACTCACTGGACAAGACTCTGATGCTGGGAGGGATTGGTGGCAGGAGGAGAAGGGGACGACAGAGGATGAGATGGCTGGATGGCATCACTGACTCGATGGATGTGAATCTGAGTGACCTCCAGGAGTTGGTGATGGACAGGGAGGCCTGGCGTGCTGCGATTCATGGGGTCGCAAGGAGTCGGACACGACTGAGCGACTGATCTGATCTGATCTGAAGCAAGAGCTCTAGTTTAAAGTTTTAAATTTAAAATCCATTTAAAAAAAAAAAAAAAAAGTCTATGATAAAAGAAAGTAGTTTCAAGACCTATGTCTGTAGAGTTAAGAAACTTGTATAAATATATATTTATGAGAATTTGCCACAGCAATGTATTTTACTCAGGGTTTTAAAAATTGCTTCTAAATCAAGAAGACTTATGATTATTAATAATTAAGATTTGCAAATTCTGCCATCAGTGACTTTTTAAATTAAAATATGAAATTCTTGCTTTGGGTTTGTTTTTAATTTGGGTTTAACATGTAAATTTTGCTGCCTCTCTGGCAAAAATTTTTGTTTTTCATTTTAGTTTTGGAAAAAGGAAATGAAACTGGACTATGTATAAAAAGTGCCTTATTGCATATGTGTATGTATGTATTTTTTGTTTTGATTAGTCTTGGCACAACTAAACTATATTTTCTCTACTGGTTGAATTATTTTGACTGTTTCATTTACCTGCATGGATACAGTTTTCTTCTTTACTGTACACTAAAAAATGAGATTGCCTTATTTCTTTAATCTCTATAATAAAATGATATAGAAGTCATTACTTATTTAAACAATTCCAAAATTATACTGTCCATATGCAAATCAAAATTAATTTTAACAATTAGAGAAAGTATTTTAATATAATTTTTTCAACTATAGTATGGATTGAAATTTAGCTAACATATCCACAATTATTTCTCATGTATCTTTTTTTCTTTTCCTTGGGAGTAAATCAATATTTGTGTTAGCCATAAAAAGTCAAAGTTTTACTATATTATAGCTTCAGGTTTTGTAACTGTTCATGCTTTTTACATGTCAGAAATAAAATGTTTTTGTGCATGTTAGGTGATTTTGTGTTACCTGGGTTATACTTTTTATTTTTATTCATAATATATAAATAGTTTTTTATATGTTTAACCTTTTTTGCATTGCTTTTCAAATTATCTTGTAAGAATTGAAATTTTATGAAGCTTTTTATACAGAACCTTTAAGATGACCTTTCTCTTGAGCATCACCCAATTTTAAGACATATTTGATGATTATATATATCAGGGCTTCCCTGATAGCTCAGTTGGTGAAGAATCCGCTGGCAATGCAGGAGACCCCAATTCGATTCCTGGGTTGGGAGGCTGCTGGAGAAGGGACAGGCTACCCAATCCAGTATTCTTGGGCTTCCCTTATGACTCAGCTGGTAAAGAATCTGCCTGCAATGAGGACACTTGGGTTCAATCCCTGGGTTGGGAAGATCCGCTGGAGAAGAGAAAGACTATGCACTCCAGTATCCTGGCCTGGAGATTCTATGGAATGTATAGTCCAAGGGGTCACAAAGCGTCAGACATGACTGAGCGACTTTCACTTCACTTCACTGATGATTATATAGTCAAACAGTATTAATCAAGCATCTGCTGTGCTCAGTCCTGCCTGACTCTTTGCTACCTATGGACTGTAGCCTGCCAAGATCCTCTGTCCATGGAATTTTCCAGGCAAGAATACTAAAGTGGGTTGCCATTTCCTCCTCTAGGAGATCTTCCCAACCCAGGGATCCAACTTGTGTCTCTTGCATTGGCAGGTGGATTCTTTACCATTAGAGCCACCTGGAAAGTCCTGTATATAAGACATATGGAAAATAATCTTAGGACTTAGAGTAATAAGCAAAGTAATATATTTAATGTCTTCTATTTCTAGAATATCTGTCCAATAAAAAAAATAAATGGTGAATACTAAATTACAATATTTAAAAATGAGGCCATATTTTCAATGTATAGATTTCATCTAATGTGTTTCTTTGTCCTCTCATGCATAGTATTCACTTGTTTCAAATTTAAGTATTAATCAATATTATTTAATAATAGAGTTATTCCTTTATCTCACTTGCAAAGTTTTCCATTAGCTCTATTTATTTTATCAAAGTAAATATTCTAAGAAATTATAAGAATATTTAATTTTTACAATGAAAGAATCATCAGATCAGATCAGATCAGTCGCTCAGTCGTGTCCGACTCTTTGCAACCCCATGAACTGCAGCACGCCAGGCCTCCCTGTCCATCACCAGCTCCCGGAGGTCACTCAGACTCACACCCATCAAGTCAGTGACGCCATCCAGCCATCTCATCCTCTGTCGTCCCCTTCTCCTCCTGCCACCAATCCCTCCCAGCATCAGAGTCTTCTCCAATGAGTCAACCCTTCGCATGAGGTGGTCAAAATACTGGAGTTTCAGCTTTAGCATCCTTCCTTCCAAAGAAATTGGAGGATTGATCTCCTTCAGAATGGACCGGTTGGATCTCCTTGCAGTCCAAGGGACTCTCAAGAGTCTTCTCCAACACCACAGTTCAAAAGCATCAATTCTTCGGCGCTCAGCCTTCTTCACAGTCCAGCTCTCACATCCATACATGACCACAGGAAAGACCATAGCCTTGATTAGGCGAACCTTTGTTGGCCAAGTGATGTCTCTGCTTTTGAATATGCTATCTAGATTGGTCATAACTTTCCTTCCAAGGAGTAAGCGTCTTTTAATTTCATGGTTGCAGTCACCATCTGCAGTGATTTTGGAGCCCAGAAAAATAAAGTCTGACACTCTTTCCACTGTTTCTCCATCTATTTCCCATGTAGTGATGGGACCAGATGCCATGATCTTCATTTTCTGAATGTTGAGCTTTAAGCCAACCTTTTCACTCTCCACTTTCACTTTCATCAAGAGGCTTTTTAGTTCCTCTTCACTTTCTGCCATAAGGGTGGTGTCATCTGCATATCTGAGGTTATTGATATTTCTCTCAGCAATCTTGATTCCAACTTGTGTTTCTTCCAGTCCAGCATTTCTCATGATGTACTCTGCATATAAGTTAAATAAACATGGTGACAATATACAGCCTTGACGTACTCCTTTTCCTATTTGGAACCAGTCTGTTGTTCCATGACCAGTTCTAACTCTTGATTCCTGACTTGCATACAGATTTCTCAAGAGGCAGATCAGGTGGTTTGGTATTCCCATCTCTTTCAGAATTTTCCACAGTTTTTTGTGATCCACACAGTCCAACGCTTTGGCATAGTCAATAAAGCAGAAATAGATGTTTTTCTGGAACTCTCTTGCTTTTTCGATGATCCAGCGGATGTTGGCAATTTGATCTCTGGTTCCTCTGCCTTTTCTAAAACCAGCTTGAACATCAGGAAGTTCACGGTTCACATATTGCTGAAGCCTGGCTTGGAGAATTTTGAGCACTACTTTACTAGCGTGTGAGATGAGTGCAATTGTGCGGTAGTTTGAGCACTCTTTGGCATTGTCTTTCTTTGGGATTGGGATGAAAACTGGCCTTTTCCAATCTTGTGGCCACTGCTGAGTTTTCCATAATAAATATAAAAATTTTTAAACTATAAATAATATATGTGGACCACTAATTTTTCATAAGCATTTCTTCACAAAACTGGTGTATTTGTCACTGAATAGCTTTCAACTTAAAAGCAATTTAATTTAGGACTGTGTATCCATGTACACATCTATAAGCATGTATATCAGATCAGATCAGATCAGTCGCTCAGTCGTGTCCAACTCTTTGCGACCCCATGAACTGCAGCACGCCAGGCCTCCCTGTCCATCACCAGCTCTCAGAGGTCACTCAGACTCACATTCATCGAGTCAGTGATGCCATCCAGCCATCTCATCCTCTGTCGTCCCCTTCTCCTCCTGCCACCAATCCCTCCCAGCATCAGAGTCTTCTCCAATGAGTCAACTCTTGGCATGAGGTGGCCAAAATACTGGAGTTTCAGCTTTAGCATCCTTCTTTCCAATGAAATCCCAGGGCTGATTTCCTTCAGAATGGACCGGTTGGATCTCCTTGCATTCCACGGGACTCTCAAGAGTCTTCTCCAACACCACAGTTCAAAAGCATCAATTCTTCGGCGCTCAGTCTTCTTCACAGTCCAGCTCTCACATCCATACATGACCCCAGGAAAGACCATAGCCTTGACTAGGCGAACCTTTGTTGGCCAAGTGATGTCTCTGCTTTTGAATATGCTATCTAGGTTGGTCATAACTTTCCTTCCAAGGAGTAAGCATCTTTTAATTTCACAGCTGCAGTCACCATCTGCAGTGATTTTGGAGCCCAGAAAAATAAAGTCTGACACTGTTTCCACTGTTTCCCTATCTATTTCCCATGAAGTGATGGGACCAGATGCCATGATCTTCGTTTTCTGAATGTTGAGCTTTAAGCCAACCTTTTCACTCTCCACTTTCACTTTCGTCAAGAGGCTTTTTAGTTCCTCTTCACTTTCTGCCATAAGGGTGGTGTCATCTCCATATCTGAGGTTATTGATATTTATCCCAGCAATCTTGATTCCAACTTCTGTTTCTTCCAGTCCAGCATTTCTCATGATGTACTCTGCATATAAGTTAAATAAACAGGGTGACAATATACAGCCTTGACGTACTCCTTTTCCTATTTGGAACCAGTCTGTTGTTCCATGACCAGTTCTAACTGTTGCTTCCTGACCTGCATACAGATTTCTCAAGAGGCAGATCAGGTGGTCTGGTATTCCCATCTCTTTCAGAATTTTCCACAGTTTATTGTGATCCACACAGTCCAACGCTTTGGCATAGTCAATAAAGCAGAAATAGATATTTTTCTGGAACTCTCTTGCTTTTTCCATGATCCAGCGGATGTTGGCAATTTGAATCTCTGGTTCCTCTGCCTTTTCTAAATCCAGCTTGAACATCGGAAGGTTCACAGTTCACATATTGCTGAAGCCTGGCTTGGAGAATTTTGAGCATTACTTTACTAGCATGTGAGATGGGTGCAATTGTGCGGTAGTTTGAGCACTCTTTGGTATTGCCTTTCTTTGGGATTGGGATGAAAACTGACCTTTTCCAATCTTGTGGCCACTGCTGAGTTTTCCAAATTTGCTGGCATATTGAGTGCAGCACTTTCACAGCATCATCTTTCAGGATTTGGAATAGCTCCACTGGAATTCCATCACCTCCACTAGCTTTGTTCCTAGTGATGCTTTCTAAGGCCCACTTGACTTCACATTCCAGGATGTCTGGCTCTAGGTCATGTATATATATGCATGTATATACATATTATTAATTAATTATGATGAAATTCTTGACATACATGGTTAGATGAAAATGGTGAGCGCTCTAGAAAACTATGGAAATTTATGTAAATGATCATTCAAAGAAGTGATTTTATATTCTAGGGACATTTCAGGAACTCCTAGGGTCATTGTGATATTCAGTATTATTGCCTGCAACAGCTGGCATTTATCAGGTAATTGGTGGATGATGAATTCTATACATTTTTCCATGCACAGAATAATCCCCTGATTATAAAAAGAGTTTTTCATAGTTTGTATAATTTTGCAAAAATGTTAAAAAACTTGTGTTTAAAAATGTCAACCACATTGGAATATTATATCATCCTACTCTGAATTTCTGATAACAAAGCACTATTCTCAGTCTCCAATTATTATTGTCACACTGATAGCAATACTGACTTTGGATGCAAACAACTAATCACCTCAATGTGTTTTTTTAGTTCAGTCATTTCTATTAAAGATATATTTGTTATACATAAATATTAAAGTACAAATTATTGTTCTTTTATATCCTCTGATGTTAGACTTAGGGCATCACTCTGATTTTTACATTGTTATGTGTGTAGATTGTTAATTTCTATAAATTATTTTACATGAAGTAAAAGACCAGATATGTATTAAGAATTAGACAAAAATGTATCATAAACAGAAAATATTGATCTGATTTGGCCTAGAGTATCAGTTGGGAGAGATAGTAAGTAACTGAATACTGATGAGTATGAGGGCTATATTTAAAGACAATAAATAAGAGATCTGAATTCCTCAGGCATGGGAATATAAGCAAATTAAAACTTATACATGTCAATGTATATCATGGTCGATACATGCTGATGTATGGCAAAAACCAACACAATATTGTAAAGTAATTAGCCTTTATTTAAAATAAATTAATTCATAATCAAGTAGGGCTTTTTATTACCAACTGTAGCAAAAATTCCTATGTTGAAATACAGAAGAACCTTGGAAGAACAACTACTCTATGTAATTTACATATAAATGCATGGGATTATGTGAAATTTCCCTCATATATAATACATTATGATTAAAGTTATTTTTACTGACATTTTAAATTAGTTTCCTTTGCTTTTACATGCATATCAATATAAAGTTTTATTAAACCAGTTTAAATTAGACTGGATCAAAATTGTGATCTCATAACAAAAATATAAAAAATGATTTACATGTATTTTTTAAATTAAATTAAATTTTATTTTTTAACTTTACAATATTGTATTGGTTTTGCCATATATTAAAATGAATCTGCCACAGGTATACATGTGTTTCCCATTCTGAACCCTCCTCCCACCTCCCTCCCCATACCATCCCTCTAGGTCGTCCCAGTGCACCAGCCCCGAGCATCCAATATCGTGCATCAAACCTGGACTGGTGACTCATTTCATATATGATATTATACATGTTTCAATGCCATTCTCTTAAATAATCAAACTTAAAAGCTTCTGCACAACAAAGGAAACTATAAGTAAGGTGAAAAGACAGACTTTAGAATGGGAGAAAATAATAGCAAATTAAGCAACTGGCAAACAACTAATCTCAAAAATATACAAGCAATTCCTACAGCTCAATTCCAGAAAAATAAATGACCCAATCAAAAAATGGACCAAAGAACTAAATAGACAATTCTCCAAAGAAGACATACAGATGGCTAACAAACTCATAAAAAGATGCTCAACATCACTCATTATCAGAGAAATGCAAATCAAAACCACTATGAGATACTATTTCACGCCAGTCAGAATGGCTGCGATTCAAAAGTCTACATGTATTTTTTAAAGATACTATAGGCACACCTGAGAGATATTTTGAGTTCAGTTTCAGACCACTACAGTAAAGTGGATGCAATATAAGACTTCATAGGAAGTATTTGGTTCCAAATACATGTAAAAGTTATGTTCACACTATACTATAATCTAACTGTATGATAGCATTATATCTAAAAAAAGCAGTGTACATACCTTAAATTAAATATATTTTATTGCTAAAAACAGCTAACCATCATCTGAATCCTCAGTGAGTTATAATATTTTTGCTGGTGAAGGGTCTTGCCTCAGTTTTGATGGCTGCTGACTGTTCAGAGTGGTTGCTGAAGGTCAGGTTGTCTGTGACAATTTCTAAAAATATAGACATCCATAAAATTTGCATATCAATTGACTCTTCCTTTCAGGAATGATTTCTCTGTAGCATACCATGCAGTTTAAAAGCATTTTAATTACCCACAGTAGTTCTTTCAAAACTGGCATCTATCCTCTTAGACTCTGACCATGCTTTATCAACTAAGTTTATGTACTATTCTAAAACTTTCATTGTCATTTCAACAATCTCTACAGCATATTCACCAGAAGTAGATTCCATATCAAGGAATCACTTTCTTTACCCACCATAAGAAGCAAATCTTCTGTTCAAGTTTTATCATGAGATTGCAGCAATAAAATATGACTATATATAGATGTAGTCACATTTTCAGTTCTCTGTTTCTAGTTCCCTTGCTGTTTCTACAACAACTATAATGCTTTTCTTTTCTTATTTTCTTTTTTTTTTTTGTTTTGTTTTACTTTACTGAAGGTTGAACACCTCAAAGTCATCCTTGAGGGTTGGAATCAACTTCTTCCAAACCCATATTAATATTGATATTTTGACTTTTTGCCATGAATCATGAGTGTCTCTAATGGCATATAGAAGGGTGAAAGATTTTCAACTGACTCTTCAGAGACCCATGGGAGGAATCATTATCTATGATGACTATAGCTTTATGAAATGTATCTCTTAAATAATATAGTCTCTTAAGTAGTAGAAAATGAAATTCAAAATGACTCCTTGATCCATGGGATGCAGAATGGGAGTTGCATTACCAGGCATAAAAGCAACATGGATCTCATTGTGTCAGAAGTCTTGCATCAAAGGTCTCATTGTGTAATTGAATCAGAGGTCTTTGATTACCAGGCATATTGTCAATAATCAGTAATACTTGGAAAAGAATTACTTTTTCTCTGAGCAATGTGTCTCCACAGTGAGCTTCATTCAGTGAAACATACTGTAAACTGATGTGCTGTCATGCCAGCTTTGTTGTTCCATTAATAGAACTCAAGCAGAGTAGATAAAGCATAATTCTAAAAAGCCCTATGAGCACTGGCTTCAGCTTTAAATCACCAGCTGTTTTAGCCCCCAAGAGGAAAGCCAGGCTGTCCTTTGACGCTTTGAAGCCAGGCATTGATTTTCCCTCTCTACCTATGACCATTCTACATTGTATCATCTTCCAATAGACGGCTTTTCTGGCTACTTTGAAAATCTATTGTTTAGTAGAGTTGTCTTCATTAATCATCTTAGTTAAATTTCCTGGATAACCTGCTGCCATTTGTACATCAGCACTTTCTGCTTCACCGTTCACTTTTATGTCAAGAAGTTGACTCCTTTCCTTAAACGCTGAGCCGACTCTTGCTAGCTTGACACTTTTTTTCTGCAGCATCCTCACCTCGTTCAGGTGGGGACTGAAAAGAGTCAGGGCCTTGCTCTGCATTAGGCTCAGAGGATGTTGTGACTCATTTGATCTTCTATCCAGATCCCTAAATCTTCCTCCAAATCAGCAACAAGGCTGTACCACTTTCTCATCACTTTTGTATTCACTAGGGCAGCACTTTTAATTTCCTTTAGGAATTTTCCTTTACATTCATTCTCTGCTTTGTTAACTGTTTAGAACAAGAGGCCTAGATTTTAACCTCTTGATTTTTCATAGGTCTTCCTCACTAAAATTAGCAATTTCTAGCTTTTGACTTAAGGTAAGAAACATGCAATTCTTCCTTTCACTTGAATACTTAGAGGCCATGGTATGGTTAATCAAGCCAACCTAATTAAGTAAGTTAATTGAGTTAACTTCAATACTGTTTTGTCTTGGAGAAGGCAATGGCACCCCACTCCAGTACTCTTGCCCGGAAAATCCCATGGATGGAGGAGCCTGGAAAGCTGCAGTCCATGGGGTCGCTGAGGGTCGGACATGACTGAGCGACTTCACTTTCACTTTTCACTTTCATGCATTGGAGAAGGAAATGGTAACCCACTCCAGTGTTCTTGCCTGGAGAATCCCAGGGATAGGGGAGCCTGGTGGGCTGCTGTCTATGGTGTTGCACAGACTCGGACACGACTGAAGTGACTTAGCAGCAGCAGCAGCAACATAGGGAAGCCAGAGGGGAGAGAGAGGTAGAGAAGCAGTAGGTGGGTTGAGCAGTCAGAACAAACAATGTTTATCTCTTAAGTTCTCAGTCTATATGGGTGTGGCTCATGATTCCCCAAAACAGTTACAGTAGTAGCATTCAGGATGATTGATCAAGGGTTCCAGGGGTTAATAGTTAGCCCCCTGTTGCTCTTGCTAAGCCATGAGTAAATCACCCTGGGAGAAGAATAAAAGCAAAATATAGCAACACAGCATAATCCAAATAAAAGTGCATCGGATTGATTAGTTGGGGTCGTCATACCCTGCTAAGCTAAGGAAAAACGTACTGTGAACCTTGGAACGCCGGGTCAGTGCAAGTTCAGAACACTGCTTGTAACAATTGTAATAATGGTCCTTCACTAATAAAAGCTCCTCCTGCTTTCAAGAGCTGTCTTAATAAACAAATATATGGGCGATAATGTTCTGCATTCTCAACATTTCCCATTTTAACCCTGATTACATGCCTGAGACTTACCAAAAGGGATTTTCAGAGGCCTCTCAACCATCCCAGATTCTGCACTGCTGTACTATCATTTTTGCTCGTGGCTGTCTTTTGCTCCTGCCCCATGCTGGGTGCCACTTGCTGCGGCCAGCACAGCAGGTTTGGATCAAAAGTGGTGGATGCACATTTTGGGAAAAAGATACTAGAGACAGAATTAAAGTTTTAAAGATGGGACCAGAGGCTCAAGACCTCTTTGGTCAAGTCCTGTTCCTTGGAGCCACATCAATTTTAGTGGCAAGCAGAAAGTATCTTGTGTTACAACGAAGTCAGCCTCCGGTGTTCCCGGTCACACCTCCCATTTTACTGATTACTTTAAACTATCTTTGTTATTTTCCTGTACAAGGGCTATCACCTAGCTGGAGGTCATAGACCCGCACACGCCTGGGGAAAACATCTTACTGTGTGCACAAGCAGTGTTCTGTATTTGTGCTGACCCGGCGTTCCAAGGTCCACACTATGCTCTTCCTTAGCTTAGCAGGATATGATGGCCCCAACTGATCAACCGGATGTACTTTTATTTGAGTTATGCTGTATTTGATGTATTTTGTTTTTATTCATTTCCCATGGTGATTTTCTCATGGCTTAGCCGGAGCAACAGGCAGATAACTACTAACTTTTCTGCAAAAGGTCATAGTAAAAAGCACAATAATAAATGAAAAAAGTTTGGAATATGGGGATAATTACCCAAATGTGAAACAGATATGCAAACTGAAGCAAATATTATTAGAAAATGTGCCAATGGATTTGTTTGATGCAAGGTTGCTGCAAGCTATCTATTGGTAAAAAAGGACATTTCTCTGAAGTATGAAAAGGGAAAGGAAAATAAAATGAAGTATGCTTGCAATTTTCTATAATAGTCACAAATATTAATCAATATAAAATTGCTTGTTAAACTGCAACTATCATCAGTTCAGTTCGATTCAGTTCAGTTGCTCAGTCATGTCCAACTCCTTGTGACCCCATGAATTGCAGCACGCCAGGCCTACCTGTCCAACACCAACTCCCAGAGTTCACCCAAACCCATGTCCATTGAGTCGGTGAGGCCATCCAGCCATCTCATCCTCTGTCGTCCCCCTTCTCCTCCTGCCCCCAATCCTTCCCAGCATCAGAGTCTTTTCCAATGAGTCAACACTTTGCATGAGGTGGCCAAAGTATTGGAGTTTCAGGTTTAGCATCATTCTTTCCAAAGAACACCCAGGACTGATTTCTTTTAGGATGGACTGGTTGGAGCTCCCTGCAGTCCAAGAGACTCTCAAGAGTCTTCTCCAACACCACAGTTCAAAAGCATCAATTCTTTGGCACTCAGCTTTCTTCACAGTCCAACTCTCACATCTGTACATGACCACTGGAAAAACCATAGCTTTGAATAGATGGACCTTTGTTGGCAGAGTAATGTCTCTGCTTTTTAATATGCTATCTAGATTGGTCATAACTTTCCTTCCAAGGAGTAAGTGTATTTTAATTTCATGGCTGAATCACCATCTGCAGTGATTTTGGAGTCCCCAAAAATAAAGTCTGCCACTGTTTGAACTGTTTCCCCATCTATTTGCCATGAAGTGATGGGATCTTCGTTTTCTGAATGTTGAGCTTTAAGCCAACTTTTTCACTCTCCTCTTTTACTTTCATCAGAGGCAACTATCATGGTTTTCTTCAAATTTATTACTGACATAGAAATTTCTTAGCAATGTAACATGACTTTCAATGTATTCAGTAGGGCATATTACTCATCCTAATTGATTTTTTAATATAGTAGACATTTTAAATATAATTGACAAACTGTAATAATACTTAAGGAATATAGAATGTGTGAGTTCCTCTTAAAGTAAACAAAATAAAACAACAACAAATAATGCATAACATTATTCAGCACAAGAAACCTGTTAAAGATAGAGAGAAAGGCTCCAGAAATGAATTAAAGATGAGTGAGGAATATATTTAAATGTAGATGTAAAGTTAAACAACATTAAAATCATGACTATTCCCATTATGACAAACCTAGATGATGTATTAAAAAGCAGAGACATCATTTTGCAGCAAAAGGTCCAAAAAGTTACAGTTTTTCCAGTAGTCATGCATGAATATGAGAATTTGACCATAAAGAAAGTTGAGCATTGAAGAATTGATGCTTTCTAAATGTGGTGCTGGAGAAGTTTATTTAGAGTTCTTTGGACAGTAAGGAAATCAAACAGGTCAATCCTAAAGGAAATCAGTCCTTAATATCCGTTGGAAGGACTGACACTGAAGCCAAACTGCAATGCTTTGGCTATGTGATGTGAAGAGCTGATTGATTGGAAAAGACCATGATGCTGGGAAAGACTGAGGGCCAGAGGAGAAGGGGATCAGATGGTTGGATAGCATCACTGACTAAATGAACATGAGTTTGAGAAAACTCCCAGAGTTAGTAAACAACAGGGAAGCCTGGTGTGCTATAGTCTGTGGAGTCACAAAGAGTTAGACACGACTCAGTGACTGAACAAAACAACAACATCCACTTTACCAAAACACAAACAAATACATGTGGAACCAGCGGATATTAGGATGAACTGTAGGAATGTCAATTTTATTATTTTTTAAGAGGAAACATAGCAATAAATATCT